>CM076981.1:3412154-3447154 GCA_039105355.1 Benthosema pterotum | reverse complement strand
ACTATTTATTCAGCATTTGAGCCACGGAGGACCACCATTTGATGTCGAGTTTGGTCTCTCGGACCCAAAACCAAGGATTTTCAAGTTTTTGTCCACAATTTAGGAGAGATATATAGGGCCTAACTGGCAAAACGTTGGTCAAAAATAACAATGCTTCTACATTTCTAATTGTGTAAATTCTTTGAAAATTAAGTAATTCAGATGTTGGGGTAAAAAGTAAATAAAAAATAAATAAAATTAATTTTATATATATATATATATATATATATATATATATATATATATATATATATATATATATATATATATATATATATATATATATATATATATATATCTTTCACTCAATAGGAGGTGCTCCTGTCGCAGGATGATGATGTCACATGAGCATATGCATTCTGTATATTCCATAGAGCTAGACTACGCAAGGACATGTGACATCATCATCTAATAAGAAAATGCTCAGTGGGTTTAGTCAGTGCACAAGTTAATTGCGTTAAATTTTTTAATCAAATTAATCAAAATTAATTTAACTAATTATTTTCAACAGCCTTAATTTCAACATTTTGGTACATGTTGTTAGACACTATTAGAAAAACATTAGTGAAGACATTTCTTGTTAACGACTTCCAAGATTTGGATTGGAATGATTTATGGATCGGAATTATTTATAACATGACTGTTTTTGAAAATATTTTGATTTAGTCTTAGTCTTTTCAATAAGACATATTTAGTCTTTATTTAGTCCCATCTAGTCTTCTGGAATTATTTTTTTTAGTCTAGTCTTATAGTCGACGAAATGTCAAAAATGATTTAGTCTTAGTCTCGGTAGTTTAGTCTTACATACAAATACATTGTAGGTTTATATATGTTATACAGATTTATAGTTTTTAGTATGAAACATGTCTTGCTTTATTTCTGTGTACGTTTTATTTAAGGAACAAAAGAAGATAAAAATGTTTCTTATTTCCATTAGTCTTAGGTTATGATTTAGTCTTCGTCTTAGTCTTTTGAAAATCTAGTCTAGTCATAGTCGACTAAATATCAAAAACCTTAGTCGACTTAGTCTTTAGTCTTAGTCGACAAAAACAACACTGCTGTAAGTTGGCCAAATCAACTGCTAGACCAGTGGTTTTCAAACAGTGGTCCGGGGACCATCAGTGGTCCTTCGGAGAGCATGTTTACACTCTCAAGAGCTAAAATATTCATCATCTGAATTAGCCCCAATAAGTCTACACAACTAGAATGTAGAAGATTAATGGTCATTTTGATCTGTATGTTTGACTGTGTTGTTTCGGAAATTCAGCCTGGAATTGTTGGACCAAAGCAAAAGAAATCTTTAGTTTTGGGGTCTATGTGGGGCTAAAATGTCCTCAAATGGTGGTCCTCCGTGGCTGAAATGCTGAATAAATAGTGGGCCCTGGTATGAAACAGATTGTAAACCACTGTGCTAGACCATTTTGCAGCGATTGCCAAATAAAGACTTCCACTTCCCCTCTCTTGGCATCAGTGCACTTTGTCCCAGTTAGATTCAAAGAGCAGATTAGGTGGCATGAATGAGGTTTCCACATTTTGTGACGGTCTTTGGCCGTTAGTCCACAGCCACCAGGTTTACGTTCAGATGGGAGTCATATAAGGTTGGAGTGCATTACTGTGAGATAGTGCAGGGGCGTTTTTACCATTAGGCAGACTAGGCAGTTGTCTACGGCGGGGGGAGGGAGGGGGTGACCCCCAGACATGCTTTAAAAGGATCCCGACCAAATGGACCATTTGGTTTCATTTTTACGCTCTCAAAGAGTTACACCTGCTTAACTTAACTTTCCATCATTTAGCCTGCAGAGACCACCTGGAACTCTCTCAAGGACCCCGGACGACTGGTTGAAAACCCACTGATTTAGGACAGGGGTGCCCAGAGTTACGCCCGGAGATTCAAACCTGGGTTCCTACGTGAAACATCTTAACACTAGACCCCTGGTCTGGGGGCAGATACTAGACTTTGGACGCCATCACGACAGGCTGTAGCCACCTGCTACACCCACACTTTTTTGACTTGAGAGCTACTTCCAAAATGTCCAGCTCAACAGGATCTACACATCAAGAATGTGATCGTTCCATTACTGAAAATCCATTTCAAGGCCTTAGAAAGTTTGAGCTTTGAAATAGTGGTGATAGTGTTACTTACTGTTATAGTGTTTAAGAATAATGCACTTATAATGAAAAATAGAGGGGGAGAATTGGAAGGTTTTGCTGTATATGCTATTACTGACGTTTGAAAACGGTATTTGAGGTTTGAGTTGACAGTTTGTGGTCATGAGTTGGGTTCCTGCACACAAAACTAAGAACTTTGATGTTTTTGTCCACAATTGCAAAAGAGAATCTATCAATCGCATAGGCAGTGCAGATGAGGCAGACTCATGCAGACACTGTTTTACCTGTATATGCTGTCAAAATTAGCGACCAGTGTGCGCATGTGCAAGAGGTTCCATCTCTCTATATGATGCTAGGAATCACGTGACCATGTCTCTCTGTTACCTGTGCATGTGTAGCACCCAGCCATGAGCCAGCCACAACAGCCCCGCCAATCAGCCCTATTGGCGCGACTTGTGCGTTGGACTGGCGAGTGGGAGTCCCGGGTTCGATCCCCGCTTCTGCGTAATACTACAATCTGGCGTAGTCGGCAGGATTTGGAGTGCGGGTGTTATCCCCAATATACCCGTCTACGTCCTTGCGGGTCCACATGAGGGACATTGTGTACGGCGGTCCGCGGTGTGAAGTGTGAAGCGCGAGGACGCGCTCCAAAAGATCAAGGGGGTGAATGTAGCACCCAGCCATGAGCCAGCCACAACAGCCCCACCAATCGGGCTCAGCCCTATTGGCGCGACTTGTTGTGCATTGGACTGGCGAGTGGGAGTCCCGGGTTTGATCCCCGCTTCTGCGTAATACTACAATCGCACTGTGCAAATGAGGGATTTACAATCGCACTGTGCAAATGAGGACAAATCCCACATGCCACAGCGCACGGATAGGCTCAATGAACCTCGCGTAGCACAGCCCAATCTATTAAATTAAGATGATTGGTATTATGATTGGTGTTTGTAAGTAGCGCACAAGTGATGCTGGATAACTGGGCGGGGACTGATCTAAGTACCGAAGTCCCACAGATCTGAACTCCCATTAGTCCGAACATGCGATGGAAATCCACTATCAGCTGCAACGTGCTTGATGTGATTATGGTGAGGATGAGGGTTAAGGCCCTGCTACACTAGCAATATTTTGAGCAATATCAACTAGCAATGTCAACATCAACAGGCAACATGATGAGACACATGGCAACAGGCAACATTAAAAGGGGAATTCCACCCATTTTCATTTTTTCCTGAGTGCACAAATGTGAACCAAATGGACCCTAGCGGGTCCATTGGTTCCAAAGTCAACGTTGATAGTTGACGTTGCTCAAGGTTGAGGGTCGGGGGTTACGGTTGGAGAAGGGTGGGGTTTTGCGTCTCGTAGTTTCGGAAAAATGGGAGGTCGCAACAATGGGAGGTCGGAATAATGACATGGCACCTACTGGGCTGTGCTACGCGAGGTTCATTGAGCCTATCCGTGCACTGTGGCATGTGTGATTTGTCCTCATTTGCACAGTGCATTGTGCAGGTAACAGACAGACATGGTCACGTGATTCCTAGAATTATATAGAGAGATTATTTATATAGTCTCTGCCTGTTGTGTGTTGTTTTGCTCATGGCTGCCAGTTCCCACTTGATGTTGTGTGTGAGTCCAGACTGGTTCAGGCTGTGCTGGGTCACTGCTAGCTTACATAACATCTTCAAACAGGGACTTAACTCCACCATGTACGTCACGTCAACAACACCACGAGCTCCTTCCCGTGCTCCAAACAGGACGATGCGATCCCCAACCAGGCAGCAGCACATAGCATACATTGGACTCAGTCTCTTCCCCTTGGGCTCAACCTGCTTCCAGGAGAAGGTCTCTGGGTTGAGTTTCCACACGTCATCGAAGGTCTTGAGGAAATTGTAGCTCTTGCGGCCTCCCACTATGTACAGCTCACCGTTGTAGGCAAAAGCTGAATGAGCGTTGCGTCCTTCTGGAAGGAGCTGTGTAGATGGTGTGTTCATCCAGTTGTTGGTCTCTGTATCAAACACTCTGAGGGTCTTGTTGTTCCACACGCCCCCGAATACAAACATCTTTCTTCCAATGATGGTTGCAGAGTGACATCTGCATGGTGGACACAGACAATCCCCGATGTTAATTAAAGTCCAGAACATTGTGGTGGTGTACAACTTGAACGTTTCATTGGTGGAAGTGTGTTGTCCTGAACTATGGACTTCTCCTCCATGGATCAACATGACCTTCCCCAGTACACAGGCTGAGTGGTAACTCCTTGCCTCTGGGATGGTCCCGGTCACCCTGGGTTTGGACCACATGTGGGTGTCGACATTAAATCCATAAAGCACATTGTTGTACAGTCTTGGGTAGACTCCCCAGTGGCCTCCCCAGATGTAGACTGAGTCCTCTACCAGCACAGCTGTGTGTCCGCTACACCCGTGGGGAACATTCCTTTCAGGGGGTAACACCTTCCAGCGTAAGGACACTGTGTTGAAGACATGGACATCCATTTTATCCTTGTTCACCCACTCGCCTCCAAAGGAATAAATCTGGTTCCTTACTGCTACAGACGCATGAAAGCCTCGCTTTGGTCCTCCTGCCTCAGGAAGAGTCCAAGAAAACATCAGCTGGTCTGTCTGGCTGGCTGCCTGTGTCACTGTCTCTCTACATCTACATTTTCATCACGGCACATGTTTATATCTGAAGTGACATCACACGCCACATACTGTTGGCATGCACGCCTTAAAGGGATAGTTCAAACCCTTAACCCCCTAGTCTACTTTCAGAAACTAGAATCTAATGTGTTGGAAGGTAGAATCTAATGTAACTTACATTAAAGTTGTGCTCCTTTAAATCAAAAAGTAGAATAAACAAAAAAAACTACTTCTAACCTGAGCAGCATTCCTTCACAGGGTTCATTACATCATGTTGTGATCGCTCATTGGAAACCAATTTAACTGCGAACGTGCAAAGGAGCTGGATGGCCAGAGTGGTTTGTTTGGAACCAGAATCCTGAAAACCACTGCTCTAACTCAGTCGAAGTAGTCCTCTATGTACATGTTGGGGTTGAGCAGCTCCTCCCTGTAGGAAACTAGAATCTAGCGTCAGAAACTAGAATCTAGTGTCAGAAACTAGAATCTAGCGTCAGAAAGTAGAATCTAGTGTCAGAAACTGGAATCTAGTGTCAGAAACTAGAATGTAACGTCCGTAACTAGAATCTAGCGTCAGAAACTAGAATGTAGCATCCGTAACTAGAATCTAGTGTCAGAAACTAGAATCTAGTGTCAGAAACTAGAATCTAGTGTCAGAAACTAGAATCTAGTGTCAGAAACTAGAATCTAGTGTCAGAAACTAGAATGTAGCATTTGTAACTAGAATCTAGCGTCAGAAACTAGAATGTAGCATCCGTAACTAGAATCGAGTGTCAGAAACTAGACTCTAGCGGGTAGAATGGGTAAACTCAGTCAAAGTAGTCCTCTATGTGTATGTTGGGGTTGAGCAGCTCCTCCCTGTAGGCCGTCAGGTCCATGCGGTTGAGCATCAGGTTCTCCAGGGTCTCCTCCAGGTCCGTGTCCCCGATCAGCACGGCGCCCACCATCCTGCCGCCGCTCAGAACCACCTTGACGTACTCCAGGCCGGGGCTGCAGCGCACCAGCAGCTCCTGGTCGCCGGGGGCCAGGCCCTGCCCGTTGAAGCGCCCCAGCAGCACCACCTTGTGGCCCAAGAAGCGCGTGACGTGGGCGAAGAGCTCGAAGCAGAAGTCCAGCTCCGGTTGTTGTTTCGAATCCGAATCCGCCGAAACCATGCAGTTGGCGGCGTGCCAGCCCATCTGCCGGGCCTGGCTCCACAGGCGCATCTGCTGCCACAGCCGCGGCCCGCCGTCGCATTCCTCTTCTTCCCCCCAGAGGGCGCTGCACACGTCGCCCGCCGCGTAAACGCCCGGCTCGGACGTGGCCATGCGCCGGTCCACCCGCAGGCCGCCGTCCGCCGTGTGCAGCGCCAACCGGTTGCCCGGCAGGAAGGGCTCCGTGTTGGGCAACACGCCCGTGGCACTGACTACCAGGTCGCAGCCCACCGTCTTGCCGTTGCTCAGCCGCACATACACCGGCCACGACCCTTGTCCTCCTCTCGTCTCGGATACGTCTCCTTCCGGCGTCTCCTCCCCCTCCCCGGGGCCGTAGATCTTGTCCACCTCGCAGCCGTACTCCACCGAGACCCTCCTCCGCTGTTGTCCCGCTCCTCCCACCCCTCTGAGGGCCGCGATGCCCTGGTGCCAGTCCGGCCCCAGGGCGCTGCCCGGCTCGGCATCGGGCTTCTTCTGCGAGGAAGGCCCAGGGGTCGGCTCCACCGTGTAGCGGACCCTCTTGGTGGCGGCGGTAGCGTCCTCCCTCGCCGCCTCGGCTTTGTCCTCGTCCAGCGAGGGGGCAAGGAATCGTGCCGCGCCGGCGTCGAAGAAGGTGTTCCCGATGGCGTCGTCTTTGACCACCCACACCACCTCGCAGCCCCGCACCTCGTACACCAGCTCCAGGGCGATGCCCCCGTTACCCACCACCGCGATCCTCCGCGCCCCGGACAGGCGCTCCTGGAAGCGCCGGGCGCTGTCCGTGTCCCGTATCCCCAGCACGTATGGGTTCCTGTCGCCCCCGGTCAGGATCTTGGGCCGTGCTCCGCTGCAGATGCACAGCCGGCCGTAGCCCAGCTCCAGGCCGTCGGCGGTGAGCAGCGTGCGCGCCCCGGCGCGCAGGGAGGCGGCGGCCGAAGAGACGACCGTCAGGTTGGGGTAGCGCTCCGCCAGCGCGCCCGACGGCCGCTCGGCCACCTCGAACTCCTCCAGCGTCTTGGACACCTGCCGGAAGTTGTGCACCGTCTTGACGTGCGGCGCAGCCGTGACCAGAGCCACGGAGGCCGACGGAAGCCGCTGGCACAGGCGCTCCACGCATGTCACGCCCGCGATGCCGCCGCCCACCACCACGAACTGGAAGCTCTGCTTCTGCTGCTGCTTGGCATCGGACGCCATCGTGAAGCTAATAATTGGGAATAGAAAAGAGGCCTTAGTGCTCTTTCGGCTTTTATTTATTTGTTTGTATTGATATGATCTGTACGTAATACTTTATGCAAAGGGGTTTTTCAATGTTCTTATCAATCAATGAATTGATGTGCTTACACAGAGTGGAGCTGATCAGACCTGCTCAAACCGTCCAGAACAGGTCCGAGAACTCGCCCATGTTTTTCGCAACAAAACAAAGCGGTCAATAACAGGATCTTTGTTCACGTCCGACCGGCTTTTACAACATGTCGTTGATGATGACGCGCGCTGATGACGTGGCTTGGTAAACAACAAAGGATTTTTGATGGTGATTCGGTTTGTTTCGATGGAGACTGTTTATTTCAGACAGAGACATGTCGAGATTGCGCCATTTGGGGGGTCAGAAACTTGGGGGTTCATGCAGCCTGAATAGGGACAAACTGTAGTTGAAAATTCATTGTTTTCAAAGAGGGCGCCGCAAATAAGAGCTGTTTTAGGGCATGTGTGACAACTGACAACTGTTTCAAAGTATTGTACAGTAACGACCATAGTGTTACTACTGTATAAAATAATGTAACATAAATATAATTCATTACAGTTGGGCTGTTGCCTGAGTCCAATGCATTTCTGCCTACTTCAGGTCCAGGACTTGTCAATAGAAGTCTATTGTATGTAGAAGAGCCTCCATGGGACTGACCCCATGAAGTGAACGGAGTTCACGTAACTCCATCCATACTCTAGGGCAGGGGTTTTCAACAGGTGGTCCGGGGACCACCAGTGGTCCTTGAGAGGGTTCCAGGTGGTCCCCAGGCTAAATGATGGAAAGTTGGTTAACCAGATGTAACTCTTGAGAGTGTAAAAATGAAACCAAATGGACCCTTGCGGGTCCATTTGGTTTCATTTTTACACTCTCGAGTTAAAATATTCATCATCTGAATTAGCACTATTTAATTAAGAAGTTTACACTGTTTTGTTGGCTAAATCCAGCCTGGAATTGTGGACAAAACCAAAAGAATTCTTTAGTTTTAGGCCTTTGGGGCTAAAGTGTCGTGGTGGTCCGTGGCTCAAATCCTGAATAAATGGTGGTCCCTGGGATGAAAAAGGTTGAAAACCACTGCTCTAGGGCTCTGGTTTATTTGGGGGAATGTCTCTTTGTTTATATATTAAACACGTGTGTTTCTGATATTATCGTGGGTGAAAACAAACGCAGGGTTATCGGTCGGGCATTTGGTTCTGTGAAATTCAACCTTCTTTCTATTTTGTATTATAAGATCTTTCTGACATCCTTAATGTAGTATTACGCAGAAGCGGGGATCGAACCCGGGACTCCCACTCGCCAGTCCAACGCACAACAAGTCGCGCCAATAGGGCTGAGCCCGATTGGCGGGGCTGTTGTGGCTGGCTCATGGCTGGGTGCTACATTAATGCAGAGAGTGAATGAATGAATGAATGAATGAATGACATTTTTATTAACAGAGATGAGAGCTACAGTACAAGTCAAGTACACACTGCTAGTACAGAACTGATAACAGCTTGGAGAATTACAGTACAATTCAAGTACAGTGAAAAAACAAGGCAGCAATCCGAGCACTCAAAAAGTTTAAAAACGAGGAGGGGAAGTATAAGAACAAGGTACTTTATTTATAAATAAAACAAGCCAACATGTTTCGACTCAAAGAGTCTTCCTCAGGGCTATAGTTATTTTTTTTTTTTTCACTATAGCCCTGAGGAAGACTCTTTGAGTCGAAACATGTTGGCTTGTTTTATTTATAAATAAAGTACCTTGTTCTTCTACTTCCCCTCCTCGTTTTTAAACTTTTTGAGTGCTCGGATTGCTGCCTTGTTTTTTCACTGTTCTAGTCCCTTTTTTGATCTTCGAAGCACCTTTTTAAACCTTTTTTCGTGTTTTAACTTTCTACATCTCCATTGAGCACCTGGCTTCTCCCTTTGTTTTGTGACAATTCAACTAGTTAAGAACACATTTGTTTACAATAGTGGCCAACTTGTTCATTTCATTAAGACATTCAAATACATACAGAAGCAGCAAATCATGAAGATAAAATCATAGTGGAGGTAAAAAGGGAAAAGACAAATGTATGTTTTACAAAGGCCAGTTTTGAATTGCAGCCATCTGTAGGTGCCCTTTGAGAGCGGTTTTGAAGGAGTCAAGGGATTCACATGTCTTAATGGCTGTTGGTAGGGCGTTCCACATTTTGGTGGCATATGAGCAGAAGGAATTACATTAAGGCAGACAGTTCTCTGCACGGTGTGCCGTCAGTGCTACTCAAACTTTAAAGCAGAATTCCTCCCATTTTCAACATTTTACTATATCATTAATATACCTTAGACGAGGAGATGTGTGGATACCTTAGAGGAGAGTGCATTTTTTTCAAGCACATCTACATCAGAACTGTTTTGGACACTGTATAAAGCGTGACACCACCTGCATTTCATAGATTGAGACATTTAAGACATACAAAAAAATCACTTCTGTAAAGTTATATGAGCAGCAAATCATAGTGGAGAAATACACAAGGAGGGGGGGGGGGGGTGACTCATGGTAATTATTTTATTTATTTGCTCTTGTTATTATTGTAAACAACTGAAGGACTAATGCTAAAGTTTATGGTGTCCACAGTGTTTGTATTGAGTTGTGCTTGAGACGGGGCGGATGTAACATTTCCCAATTGGGGGGGCAGGAGGAAATGGAATGTGGGCGACTAAATTGCCTGTGTCGCTTCGCGCGATGAAGCCACACCCATACCATTTTCGGTTACAGGACTTTTATTAGTCAAGTAAAGCATCAATAATAACATCAGTTGTTGTTGAAGTTGCAACAGACACGCAGCATGCATAAAGCTAAAGGTCTGACTCGGAGAGTTTTCTGTTTTCACTGATGAAACCTATGCCATTCATATGCAATGTTTTCTGAACATAACACAACCTTTTAAATGCCATTGACAATGAATTGGGTTAGGATGAGGAAATCCGACATGTTATGTCATGATGACGTACAATAATAAAGGGCGGCCTTCAGGTGGCCCTCACTTCACATGGGGGGGATTTTCTTAATATGTTATTACCTGCTACTGTACCTATCCACTTCATTCATGGCTTGTTGTGCCACATGAACCTTTTTAACATGTGCCCAGAGGCAGTGGTGTTTCTACGCAATTTGGAGCCATATAGGCCATGTGCTGAAGGCTTAGAAAATGAATTCCGTTCCCATGTCAGGGGGACTACAAATGCAATGCATTTTTGCATAGACCATACCCTTCTGAACATTGGGTTAAAAGTTCTACTCATAATATCCTGCAGTATTTTGTCAGGAGCCAGATATGTACAACAAGTCTGTAACTAAAAAACGAAAATCGTATGTTGCTCTTTTTGCTTGTAAAATGTGATCTATTGATTTTGGCAACCCCAAATCTTTCCCAAATGTCATAAATACATATACCTAACATCTAAAACAATTATTGGTGCTATAGTTTACTCATATGTGAATTTAGATCATGAAATATAGCAAATTTGTTAAAAAAACGCTTCAACTTAAGTGATTGTCATCCAGCACAATGTAACATGCACATAGTAAATTTAGCCAAAAACTTATGTTTCATACATAAAAATGTTCTCAACCTACTGTGTAATGAAATGCATTAAAGAACATCAACACATCCTACCCCAAAATGGATGATAATCTATGAAAATGTTACCACACCCCTAAATTGGAATATGGCAAAAATGCACATGACTACAAATGAATGCACTGAAAGTCAGAATTATTGCAGCAAATGGTATGAAACATTTATTAAAGTGTCACAGCATCTGTCATTTGTGTGTGTGTGTGTGTGTGTGTGTGTGTGTGTGTGTGTGTGTGTGTGGTGGAGGGCTGTAAATAACAGTGAACAAAGGCGTCTTGATGGCAAGGTGTGACCTCCCAGCATTCCTACCTAAAACTTATTGTTATTATTTTGTCTCATAATGCGCGCGCGTGTGTGTGCGTGTGTGTTTGTGTGTGTGTGAGAGAGAGAGAGAGAGGGGGGGGGAGGGGGCTTACCTGCAGACAGTGTTCCTGCTCGAGAAAGTTGATCCTTCGTCCGTTTGCCTCCCATAGTAATATATTTGTCCACTTTTTTACAAAGTATGCAGATGGCTGGAAGCACAGGGCCAGCAGAGCGGACGGGAAGACCCGTCCGAGACCGAAGTTTTTTTTCGGGGGGTTTCAGAAGTGGTTACGTCGGGGGTGCTGCTCTCGGGCGGACCAGCGACTGCTTCTGGCTCTTCTCTCTCCTCCGTCTGTGCACAGCGTTTCTCGGCCAAACCCAATCGTCTTTTGCAAATAAAACGACGGTAACACATTGCGTGAAAACCAGCATCCTCAGGAACATTATTAAACTCCACGTCCACGGAGTGTTTAAAAGTTTCGGCGATAGCTTTACTTTCGCCGTCCAGACAAAGCCATTGTTTGACGACGGACCTGTAAGTGTCCCACCTTGTTTTAGTAAAATCCTCAACGTCCTCATTCTGTACGGTCAAAAAGTGCATATAGCATCGTTTTGAGTCGCTTGACTGCTTTTTACGTACTTTTCTTCTTTGTTTTGGTTTGTTTTGCTGTGTTTCGCTACTCGAACTGCTCGTCGCCATATTTCTAAACTTATTATGGCCCAGAGAATAAACCTAGTCCCCTATTGGTCCCCGTGACCAAAACCGCAGCACTCCCCTCGCAGAGATTACTCCGCGCTGAGTGCGCCTTGAAAAAAACAGTGCCGTCTTTGACGACCGATTATAAAAATACTGCAGGATAAAACGAGTAGAACTTTTTTATCTGCACTTTCTACCTATAGATCTATTTTATGAGGTGAAAATTATTTAGTCCGCCTGCCGTGGAAATGGGATTAAACGAAAATCCATATCACAATATGGTCTACATTCTACTGTAATGTATTCCACCTTACACCAACTGTCTTTTCTCACAAGAGTGACATCTGTTGAGATAATTATGGCACACATAATAATTATAACACAGTATCAAAGTTTTATTACTTGCATCAGTGAGCAGAGCGGGTGCAAGTTAAGCGATTGGTGTGTGTTCGGCGGTCCCTTGGAGTACTCTGATTGGTCGGCTTAGATGGTGACATAATGGTGATGTAAGTACGAAACCTTAATAACTAATGTCATGAGTATTGGCTCGCTCTGCTTACACACGAGTAGGCCATCGCCGGCTACTTGTGTGCAACGCTCAAGTTTGCACTCTACTGAGTGCTGATCTAGTGTTATTAGTGGGGTTGCTTGAAAGGGAACCCCACTATTGTTATTGTGATGAGTTTTTTCTGTAAAGTTTAAAAAAGTAACGCACATCCCTATCTGGTGCTGAGCCCAAAAAAAACTGCGAAAGCACAGTGAACGTGGACAAAAGAGAGAGAAGGGGCTCGCAACTCACTTTAAAGTGCTCCAGGCTTTATTTAGCGACAAGGGTTTACAAGCAGCGACGTTTCGACCTGTTCAGGTCTTCATCAGGCATGAGAGATAACAGGATATGACGCAATATATATACACCATACAAATCATTAGTCCCATCTGGTGACCGAAGGGTGGTACCAATGAATGAATGAAAACTTGATTGGCCATTTGGCATCTTCAACAGGATTTCATTCTATTAAAGGGAAATATTTATATTTACAACATGGTTGGATATACGATTCAACATAATTCTATTGAGAAATATATATAACTCAACATGATTCGATTGAATTCACAACATGATAAAATGTTGTGAATTCAATCGAATCATGTTGAGTTATATATATTTCTCAATTGAATTCACAACATGATAAAATGTTGTGAATTCAATCGAATCATGTTGAGTTATATATATTTCTCAATAGAATTATGTTGAATCGTATATCCAACCATGTTGTAAATATAAATATTTCCCTTTAATAGAATGAAATCCTGTTGAAGATGCCAAATGGCCAATCATGTTTTCATTCATTCATTGGTACCACCCTTCGGTCACCAGATGGGACTAATGATTTGTATGGTGTATATATATTGCGTCATATCCTGTTATCTCTCATGCCTGATGAAGACCTGAACAGGTCGAAACGTCGCTGCTTGTAAACCCTTGTCGCTAAATAAAGCCTGGAGCACTTTAAAGTGAGTTGCGAGCCCCTTCTCTCTCTTTTGTCCATGTTTTTTTTCTGTAACATTTTTTCTCTTTTTTCACCTTGTGATGACAATAGCCTATACGTTGTATAATCGAAATGATTTGATTGGCTGAGCGAGGAAGGTGATGTATGATGATGTAAAACTTTATTTTACTACGTTTTCCACCATGTTTTCTCTGTACCATATAAATCCATGTATGATGGATGTCACCCACATGGTGAGTTTATGATCACTGATGTTGTAATGTTGAGATACATCATACATCACGTTCTTTGCTCAGCCAATCGAATCATTTCGATGTTACATCCAGGAAATAATGGTAACCATTACAATATCATCGGGGCAACCCCACTTTGCAATTGCATAATTCTATTTCTAGTTTTTACATACGGCCTAGCCTAGTTCATGTTTGACAAAGCTGCTGTCAGAGACTACAGTTCATTATTTCCTGCTATGGATATAGGCCAAATAACAGAACCTTATAGCCATTATGCCTCTCCTCAGACACTCTCTTCTACAGTATATGGCCCCTGTTCTATTAATTAAATGTTTTCCTTATTGGGCAAAGGGTGATGCAAATGAATGGGCTGCATGAATACATTCCCCTTGATTTAATAGACAATATATATACTTTATTCATTGGATAGGCTGTGTCTCGCCATACACACATGCATAATTGCTATTCCTCATGCAGCATAATATCGGAGAGTAAATTGTAAATTCAGTTAGGGCCTTACACAATGAATCCACACTTTTTCTTTTGATAGCCTTCTGTATCTTGTTTAATTTTCTGTCCTAGGAATTGTAGGTCTACTAATGAATCATGGGTATGGGGAGGAGTGGTGTGGTGCTTGTAATGGTGAAGAAATTGGGAGACTGATAGACCATATTGTGATATGGATTTTCGTTTAATCCCATTTCCACGGCAGGCGGACTAAATAATTTTCACCTCATAAAATAGATCTATAGGTAGAAAGTGCAGATAAAAAAGTTCTACTCGTTTTATCCTGCAGTATTTTTATAATCGGTCGTCAAAGACGGCAATGTTTTTTTCAAGGCGCACTCAGCGCGGAGTAATCTCTGCGAGGGGAGTGCTGCGGTTTTGGTCACGGGGACCAATAGGGGACTAGGTTTATTCTCTGGGCCATAATAAGTTTAGAAACATGGCGACGAGCAGTTCGAGTAGCGAAACAGAGCAAAACAAACCAAAACAAAGAAGAAAAGTACGTAAAAAGCAGTCAAGCGACTCAAAACGATGCTATATGCACTTTTTGACCGTACAGAATGAGGACGTTGAGGATTTTACTAAAACAAGGTGGGACACTTACAGGTCCGTCGTCAAACAATGGCTTTGTCTGGACGGCGAAAGTAAAGCTATCGCCGAAACTTTTAAACACTGCGTGGACGTGGAGTTTAATAATGTTCCCGAGGATGCTGGTTTTCACGCAATGTGTTACCGTCGTTTTATTTGCAAAAGACGATTGGGTTTGGCCGAGAAACGCTGTGCACAGACGGAGGAGAGAGAAGAGCCAGAAGCAGTCGCTGGTCCGCCCGAGAGCAGCACCCCCGACGTAACCACTTCTGAAACCCCCCGAAAAAAACTTCGGTCTCGGACGGGTCTTCCCGTCCGCTCTGCTGGCCCTGTGCTTCCAGCCATCTGCATACTTTGTAAAAAAGTGGACAAATATATTACTATGGGAGGCAAACGGACGAAGAATCAACTTTCTCGAGCAGAAACACTGTCTGCAGGTAAGCCCCCTCCCCCTCTCTCTCTCTCACACACACAGGCATTATGAGACAAAATAATAACAATAAGTTTTAGGTAGGAATGCTGGGAGGTCACACCTTTCAGCTTGCCATCAAGACGCCTTTGTTCACTGTTATTTACAGCCCCCCCCCCACACACACACACACACACACACACACACACACACACACACACACACACACACACACACACACACACACACACACACACACACACACACACACACACACACACACACACACACACTTTAATAAATGTTTCATACCATTTGCTGCAATAATTCTGACTTTCAGTGCATTCATTTGTAGTCATGTGCATTTTTGCCATATTCCAATTTAGGGGCGTGGTAACATTTTCATAGATTATCATCCATTTTGGGGTAGGATGTGTTGATGTTCTTTAATGCATTTCATTACACAGTAGGTTGAGAACATTTTTATGTATGAAACATACGTTTTTGGCTAAATTTACTATGTGCATGTTACATTGTGCTGGATGACAATCACTTAAGGTGAAGCGTTTTTTTAACAAATTTGCTATATTTCATGATCTAAATTCACATATGAGTAAACTATAGCACCAATAATTGTTTTAGATGTTAGGTATATGTATTTATGACATTTGGGAAAGATTTTGGGTTGCCAAAATCAATAGATCACATTTTACAAGCAAAAAGAGCAACATACGATTTTCGTTTTTTAGTTACAGACTTGTTGTACATATCTGGCTCCTGACAAAATACTGCAGGATATTATGAGTAGAACTTTTAACCCAATGTTCAGAAGGGTATGGTCTATGCAAAAATGCATTGCATTTGTAGTCCCCCTGACATGGGAACGGAATTCATTTTCTAAGCCTTAATCTGGAATCAGCACACGGCCTAATAGGCAAGATTTTCCCTGGAAAATCTATAGTAGGGAGGATTAGGCAAAAAAGGAAGAAGGAAAAATAACAATATTTGAATTAAGTGAAATCACTTACTATAGCTATAAAGACATGATTATTAACCTAGCTCTGGTCCAGAGCTCCACTGCTTCTGAGTCTGACTTGCATTGGAGGCTAGCTCTGCTCGTCTCCGTTCAATCGGCCATTACTCCACTCCTTAGTTAGTGGTAGTGTAGCACCCAGCCATGAACCAGCGACAACAACCCCGCCAATCGGGCTCAGCCTTATTGGCGCGACTTGTTGTGCGTTGGACTGGCGAGTGGGAGTCCCGGGTTCGATCCCCGCTTCCGCGTAATACTACAATCTGGCGTAGTCGGCAGGATTTGGAGTGCGGGTGTTATCCCAATATACCCGTATACGTCCTTGCGGGTCCACATGAGGGACATCACGTACGGGGTCCGTGGCGTGAAGTGTGAAGCGCGAGGACGTGCTCCAAAAGATCAAGGGGGTGAATGTAGCACCCAGCCATGAACCAGCGACAGCAACCCCGCCAATCGGGCTCAGCCTTATTGGCGCGACTTGTTGTGCGTTGGACTGGCGAGTGGGAGTCCCGGGTTCGATCCCCGCTTCCGCGTAATACTACAGTAGCACTCTTAGCCCCCCACCACACGGATAAAATGGACTTTTTGGCCAGAACGCGATCGCTTTTCACCGGAAAAACAACCAGGATTTGCGCCCTCTACCGATATTGCCAATAGAAAAGTTCCATAGGAAATATTTTTCCTTCAGTGAAAAACGATCACTAGAGAAGAGAGGCTGGTCGGGTGCAGTAATGGCCGATTGAACGGAGACAAGCAGAGCTCCAATGCAAGTCAGACTCAGAATCAGTGGAGCTCTGGACCAGAGCTAATTATTAACCTATAAATATAATATATATGAACCTATATAATATAGGTTAAAGTACCACTTCACCACTTCTTAATGTATCTTCATATAATAGGTTCTCAATAATTTACATGATAAAATACCACTATTTTTTTCTACTGTGGGCAGTTCAGAAACTTCTTCCAATGGCATCATCATTCTGCAGATTTTTTTTTTAACAATGTGTTTTTGAAAAGATATTTTTATATTTTTATTATCGCGAGAATTATGGCTGCCATTTTTGCATTGCAACTGTTCAGGAATAGAAAGCCTGCCATTGCTATTAGCTTATTAGCATTGATGATGTCATTGGAAGAAGTTTCTGAACTGTCCACAGCCCTCCTGAGTACGAAAAAATAGTGGTATTTTATCATGTACATTAGTGAAGACCTATTATATGAAAATACGTTGAAAAGTGGTGAAGTGGTCCTTTAATAAAAACTGCCCAGCCCCAACACTCAGCCAGAGCAGCAGCAGGAAGTTAGAAATACTTTGATTTGGGGGAGGAGGGGTGTGTGTGTGTGTGTGTGTGTGTGTGTGTGTGTGTGTGTGTGTGTGTGTGTGTGTGTGTGTGTGTGTGTGTGTGTGTGTGTGTGTGTGTGTGTGTGTGTGTGTGTGTGTGTGTGGTGGTGGGGGGGGGGGGGGGGGGTGACACACATCGGTTGTGTGACAGGTCACGTGATCCGGAAAGTGGGGGGTGTGGTGTGTGGCCAGAGCCATATGCTGGTGTCAGAGTTGCGACATTGAGGGGGTCAGAAACCGAGAGCTCGAGCCGCTGTTCATGCCATGGCAGCCTGGATAGAGGGACAAACTGGAGTTGGAAATGCGTTGTTAATTTCAACGCTCTCATTAATGTTCATGTTGTAGCCTACTATTACTATAGTAAACTCCCTTCACTTCAAACTCTGGATCCGCCGCTGCTCTACCAACAATTGTTGTGTTTCACCATGTTAATGATTTTTCTTTTAGCACCTTTTTGTGAACCAAATGGACCCTAGCGGGTCCATTTGGTTCACATTTTTTACACTCGGGGGGAAAAAAATGGAAATGTCCCTCTTTCAAGCTGCAACAAGCCCTCACGAGAGCTCAGTTTTCTGACCCCTCAATGTCGCAACTTTTGGCTGGTCCGTCCGAGTATTATTTGGGCCGAGCCTTCGCGTACGTATTCCTCTACTAAGCCTACTGCCAGGTCCACTACTAGTAGCCTACTTGTCCCTATTTGCTCTCTCTATGATAGGAAAGTCCTCCATTGGACTGGCCCCACGAAGTGAACGGGGTTGTCGCAACTAATCTAGTCTAATAGCCTCCAAGGCTCTGGAGTGGAGCACAGAGCTGATGTTCGAGAGAGAGAGAGAGAGAGAGAGAGAGAGAGAGAGAGAGAGAGAGAGAGAGAGAGAGAGAGAGAGAGAGAGAGAGAGAGAGAGAGAGAGAGAGAGAGAGAGAGAGAGAGAGAGAGAGAGAGAGAGAGAGAGAGAGAGAGAGAGAGAGAGAGAGAGAGATCCGTCCAGCTTGCCTGCATTCCTCCTCTCTCCCCACTGAAGCCTGAAGAAACCAAGAGAGAGAAAGAGAGAGGGGAGAGAAAAAAGAGACCAAACTGATGATTCCGAGGCGTAACTATCGAAGGAGAGGAGATATCTTCAGCCTCGCCTTTTGGACTTTATCATACATAACATAACGCTGCTGCTGCTGCTGCTGGCGAGAACAAGCAGAGAAGGAGGTTCCATTTCTAAAAACAGCAGACTTGTAAATAAAAAGGAGTGTTTTTTTTTTGTTTGTTTGTTATAAGGATCAGGGTGGGAGTTTTTTTTTCTCTCTCCCCTTCCTTCCCTAAGCCGTTGCTGCTGTTCCTGTGTCGGTCAGATCGCATAGGAGGAGGAGGAGGAGGTGTGTTGGGGGGCGTTTGTGGGAATTAACCCCCCTACCGAATCCCTGTGTGTTTTATCCTGTGTTTTTTTTTTTTTTAATCTAAATGAGGATTTGCAAGATGGCTGATGACAGCTCTACCCCCTAACAAGGACGGAATATAGGCGACGGCCCCTTTAAGACCCGATCAGAGAGAGAGAGAGAGGGGGAGAGAGGAGGGGGTGTATATTTTTGTACGTATAAGATCAATTATATATCATCGTATTAATAATTATGACCGTTATAAATCCTAACGGTTGGCGGCGGTGATCCGATGCCATCCAACCAGCCCTATTGTTCCAAAAACCAAAAACCTCCATCCATTCCATTTAGGCTTTATTAGGAGAGACTGCTTTGACTTTTTGTCATTTATTTCTATACCTGCCTGCCTGGCTGCTAGCTGCTGGCTGGCTGGGCTGCCTGCCTCGTTAAAATGGTGAGGTGACGTCTGACGATAATCACAACGATTTTTCTAAAGCCAGAGCTCGAGGGAGGAAGTAAAGGCGAAACGATGTCGTCGCCGGGCTTGACGAAGTGACACAAAATAACGTCCGTGTGTGTGAACTGAAATCCCCGTCGAGAGGAGCCTTAAAGAGACTATAAAGGACATCGGATACATTGTATAGGTTTCCAGAGACTGCTGTGATACTATGTGTCGGTGAGGCACCGTGAGAGAGAGACACACCGTGTTGGATACATTGTATTAGAGTGTATCCAGAGACATTCTGTCGGATACATTGTTATGCGTGTGTTTCAGAGACATCGGCTACATTGTGTTGCTACTATGTGTCGGTGGTGAGACTGGACTGGGCCAGCAGCACAGAGACACAGAGAAAAGGTTTCTCTCCATGTAATATGACTTGATCCTCAAACCAAGGCAAAGCACAGCGGCGGCGACAGGCCAAAACATTCCAGCAGCGGATTCTAAAAAGCCTTTTGTTTTGTTTTTTTTGTTGTGGCGCAGCCATGAACTGGATTCGGCTATTAAAACGAGATTAACTATGCAGTAAAGAGACCAGGACCAGGGCCTCGACATACATCCACATCAAAAACAACTGCTGTACGGGGCCAAGGGTGGGATTTCTTTTTCCTCATTCTTTTTTTTGTATTATTATTAGTGCGATGATCATCATAAAAAGACGATTATATTGTCGCGATCTGGCTGTCTGTCTGCCTGTCTGTCTGTCTGTCTGTCTGTCTGTCTGGGGGTGGATGATATAAAAACCTCCTTAGGACTGTTCAGAGAGGCAGAGAGCAGATCTGAGGCCTTGTGTGTACAGATATGCGAGGAGGAGTAGTAGCAGCAGCATCGATGCCACATAGCAGAGCTATAAACAGTATTATTATCATTGTTGTTCATGTCACTGCTCTCGTTACGTCGCCGTCTTGTCAAAGACCTTCGCCGAAGGGCTGAGGATCGATCGATCGATCAATCGATCGAATATATAGATAGTCTGACTTCAGTTGTCACGTGGATTAGTGTCTGTACAATCCTAGTGGGCTACAAACCCTTTTTATTGCTGTTATTTTAGCCGACTTACTTGACTGGTGGTTGATGCTGCCAAATAGCATTTGACCCTCTTGTTGTTGCTGTTTTATTATACTAATCGAACATTTTTATTGCGGTCAATTAAGGATTTGTCTCAAATCCTTATTATTTATACAGCCTATGTTTGTGTCTGTTAGGCCGACACACACACACACACACACACACACACACACACACACACACACACACACACACACACACACACACACACACACACACACAGGCCCTGGCTGTAGCCTATAATATAGCCTATAAAAGGCTGCATTGTGTGTATATATATACATGCAACCTTGAGAGGTGCTGATAGCATCAGTGCAGGTTGCTATACATGTATAAAGCATTCAGGTGCAGTGTGGGGGTTGAGCTGTATGCAGGCACGACAGGCTAGTTTCTCCTGATTTCTGCCTGCTGCTGCTGCTGCTGCTGCTGCTGCTGCTGCTGCTGCTGCTGCTGCTGCTGCTGCTGCTGCTGCTGCTCTGGGTGTTTTCTGACTGAATCAATCATAAACTGAAGAAGTGGAATTCCACAGCAGGCTCATTTACATTAACTTAGGGCAGGGGTTTTCAACGGGTGGTCCGGGGACCACCAGTGGTCCTTGAGTGGGTCCCAGGTGGTCCCCAGCTAAGTTGGTTAACCGAATGTAACTCTTGAGAGTGTAAAAATGAAACCAAATGGTCCATTTGGTTTCATTTTTACGCTCTCAAGAGTTAAAATATTCATCATGTGAATTAGCCATTTTGGAATGTATGTTTTGCTTGTTTTGTTTCCCCAAATCCAGCCTGGAATTGTGGACAAAAGCAAAAATAAATCTTTAGTTTTGGGGTCTGTGGGGCTAAAATATCCTCAAATGGTGCATGTCCTTGGCTCAAATACTGAATAAATGGTGGTCCCTGAGATGAAAAAGGTTGAAAACTCCTGACTTAGGGGAGAGAGAGAGAGAGCAGAGAGAGATAGAGAGAGGGGATCAAGTGTCTCTCGCCCAGAGATTGATTCTCCTATTGTCAACTCATGTTGTACTAGTAATCACATGAGCAAGGAGGCCTGGAGATAGTCAACTAACTAACTAGAACACACACACACACACACACACACACACACACACACACACACACACACACACACACACACACACACACACACACACACACACACACACACACACACACACACACACACACTGTTCTTTTATAGTATACCTGTAGCTGCTGACAAGAATGTAAAAAGGCTACAGCTATAGACCACAGCTGCTGCTGCTTCCCTGTGTTACACACACACACACACACACACACACACACACACACACACACACACCACACACACACACACACACACACACACACACACACACACACACACACACACACACACACACACAGCAGGCAGGCCCCTCTGTCTGTCTAGGAGCAGGAAATGAAAGCACCATTTACGGTAAATCCTCCTGCTAGGTCTATATAGCGTCAGCTCATGGATCAGGTGGTTGTCGTTGTGTTGTAATCACTGAAGGTGTTGTCATCATCCCCCCCTCTCCCCCAGGCCTTTCTTTCCTGGTCGTCACCATCAGTGTTGTAGTGGTACTTTTAGAAGTGGGGGGACGCCTCTGAAAGGGGAATTCCCCCCATTTGAGTTTTTTTTCTGAGAGTGTACAAATGTGAACCAAATGGACCCTAGCGGCGGGTCCATTTGGTTCCATTTGTGCACTCTCAGAAAAAAGGAAACTCATTAACATGGTGAAACACATCTTGATGATGTCATCAAGATGTATTTCACCATGCTAATGTTTTTTTTTTTTTCAGACCCAAAAATATTGTAGATGTGACAAGTGGGGGGACGCCGTACCCCAGCGTCCCCCTCCACTACACCCCTGTTCCCTACATCTACTGGAATTGTGCCTTCCCAAGTCGTCATAAAGCAGCAATATAAGCAATGGCGTTCTGTCTGTCTGTCTGTCTGTCTGTCTGTCTGTCAGTCTGTGTCAAGACGGGCCAGTTCTATCTACATCCGCCTCTTCTATTCACAGACTTTTCACAGGGGTTTTGGGGTTGCTTTTTTTGTTGTTGGGATTATTTGTGACAGACCTTCTACAGTTCTGTTTCAATTTTTTAATATATCCTTTGTTGTTGTTTTTTTTATTCCTTCCAAATCGTTGCTGCTTTTCTCTCTCTCTCTCTCTCTCTCTCTCTCTCTCTCTCTCTCTCTCTCTCTCTCTCTCTCTCTCTCTCTCTCTCTCTCTCTCTCTCTCTCTCTCTCTCTCTCTCTCTCTCGTGTCGAAGCACTTCCTGGTTATTATATAAGCTTTGATATAGTTCCTGTTTTGGAACTGAAATAGGTCTCTCACACCTGGAAATGGTGGTGTTCTTGTTTTTGTGTTTTTTCTTTCTTGGGTTACAGCCGTTCAGCTTTTATTTTATTCCGTTTGTTTCTTTTTTTTTTAATCTTTCAACCGTTCTGCTCTTTGTACTCAAGACAGTTTTATTATAGGTTTATCTTGGACTTAATTATTTTGGGGTTATTTTTGGTGAGCATATGTAAACGCCCCCGCCCCGGGGATTCGAACGCCGGTCTCTCGCATGAAAGTCCAACATCTTAACCAAGCTGGACCATCAGAACAGAGGCTGCAGTCTAGTCGACACGTACTTAGGACGGTATAGTCCAAGTCCTGATCAACCCCCACGGGGGCGTCTTCAGTGACCTCGACTGGTCCTTTTTAATTAACAAAAAAAATAATAATAATAATCTGCACATCGTCAATTAATTGGCAGTTGCTGTTATTATTTCCCTAGAATTGCTCTCCGACCGCTGGGGCCATGGGATGGTTTGTGTAAAGGCTATCTGATTGTCTCTATCTGGTCTCTCGGCAAACCCTTTCCATCTCCTAAAACCAGTGTTGTAGTGGTACTTTTAGAAGTGGGGGGACGCCTCTGAAAGGGGAATTCCCCCCATTTTATTTTATTTTTTCTGAGAGTGTACAAATGTACAAATGTGAACCAAATGCACCATTAACATGGTGAAACACATCTTGATGATGTCATCAAGATGTATTTCACCATGCTAATGATTTTTTTTCCAGACCCAAAAATATTGTAGATATGAGAAGTGGGGGGACGCCGTACCCCCAGGTCCCCCCATGTCCCCCCCGCGTCCCCCAGCGTCCCCCCCTGCCTAAAACCCTCCGTGTCTCTGTTTCATTTAGGCAGCCTGTAGCTGCCCCAGAAACCTCCAGAAGAGGTGCGAGGAGGACCCTCCCCGGTGCATGCCCACCGCCCCAGCCGCCTCCTCCTCCTCCTCCTCCTCCTCCTCCAGTGCAGCCATGATGGCGTCGGAGGTGAGCATGGCGGAGACGTGGCGCAGCTGCTTCGAGGAGGAGCTCATCTGCCCCATCTGCCTCCACGTCTTCGCTGACCCCATCCAGCTGCCCTGCAAGCACAACTTCTGCCGCGGCTGCATCGGAGAGGCGTGGGCCAAGGAGCAGCCGCTGGGGGTGAGGACCGTTCACTTACTGTACACCTCATGATACCATTCACTTACTGTATACCTCCTGATACCATTCACTTACTGTACACCTCCTGATACCATTCACTTACTGTACACCTCAATACCATTCACTTACTGTATACCTCATGATACCATTCACTTACTGTACACCTCAATACCATTCACTTACTGTATACCTCATGATACCATTCACTTACTGTATACCTCCTGATACCATTCACTTACTGTATACCTCATGATACCATTCACTTACTGTACACCTCAATACCATTCACTTATACCTCATGATACCATTCACTTACTGTATACCTCCTGATACCATTCACTTACTGTATACCTCATGATACCATTCACTTACTGTACACCTCCTGATACCATTCACTTACTGTACACCTCATGATACCATTCACTTACTGTACACCTCCTGATACCATTCACTTACTGTACACCTCCTGATACCATTCACTTACTGTACACCTCATGATACCATTCACTTACTGTACACCTCAATACCATTCACTTACTGTATACCTCATGATACCATTCACTTACTGTACACCTCATGATACCATTCACTTACTGTACACCTCAATACCATTCACTTACTGTATACCTCATGATACCATTCACTTACTGTATACCTCATGATACCATTCACTTACTGTACACCTCATGATACCATTCACTTACTGTACACCTCATGATACCATTCACTTACTGTACACCTCAATACCATTCACTTACTGTATACCTCATGATACCATTCACTTACTGTACACCTCAATACCATTCACTTACTGTATACCTCATGATACCATTCACTTACTGTATACCTCCTGATACCATTCACTTACTGTACACCTCATGATATGATTCACTTATACCTCATGATACCATTCACTTACTGTACACCTCATGATACCATTCACTTATACCTCATGATACCATTCACTTACTGTATACCTCATGATACCATTCACTTACTGTATACCTCATGATACCATTCACTTACTGTACACCTCATGATACCATTCACTTATACCTCATGATACCATTCACTTATACCTCATGATACCATTCACTTACTGTACACCTCATGATACCATTCACTTATACCTCATGATACCATTCACTTACTGTACACCTCATGATATCATTCACTTATACCTCATGATACCATTCACTTATACCTCATGATATGATTCACTTACTGTACCTCATGATCACCCGCTTCGCCCCCCTACTAGTAGTAGCCGTGATCAACCGATGCAATGAATACAAAATATCTACTTGCCCGGCGGGTATCTTGCCCAGGCGGCAGTGTCTCAGGGGTAGAGTCACCGGAAGGTAACCGCAAGGTTGCCGGTTCGATCCCGGGCTCCTGCAGAGTTAGTGTCGAAGTGTCCTTGAGCAAGACACTGAACCCCTAATTGCTCCTGATGTGCTAGTAGGTACCTTGCATGGTTTCCACTGCCATCAGTGTATGAATGTGTGTGTGAATGGGTGAATGTGATGCACAATCTATGTAAAGCGCCATGGATAAAGGCGCTATATAAATGCACCATTTACCATTTACTATCTGAGTATCTGCGTCTACTTGTTGTATTCGATCGTGTGATTACTCGTGATTATGCTCTATTCAAACGATGGATAGAGGTCGAAGCGGTTGTCATGATAATATTCACTTATACCTCATGATACGATTCACGTATACCTTATTGGTCAAAATAACACTTTTCAAGAATCTAGACGATTAGAAAATGTAGAACAATTACGCAATTCAGTTGAAATTGGGACGTTGTGAAAAATGTCAATAAAAACAGAATGCATTGATTTGCAAATCGTTTTCAACCTATATTGAGTTTAATACACCACAAAGACAGTATATTTAATGTTCAAACTGTTTTTTGAAATTATACAATCTTTTGTAAATTGATCCCTGCAACACGTACCAAAAAAGTTGGGACGGAGGCAACAAAAGACTGGGAAAGGTCATGAATGCACAAATAACGCCTGTTTGGAACATTCCACAGGTAAACAGGTTAATTTTAAACAGTTTAATATTGTTATTGAGTATAACAGGACCATCCCAGTCGCTCACAATCAAAGATGGGGCGAGGTTCACCACTTTGTGAACAATTCTTTGAGAAAATCATCTAACGATTTAAAAACAATGTTTCTCAACATTCAATTGCAAGGAATTTGGTGATTTCATCATCTACAGTCCATAATATAATCAAAACATTCAAAGAATCTGAAGAACTTGCAATACTAAAGCGTCAAGGCCGAAAACCAACATCTAGCACTTGTGACCTTTGATCCCTCAGGTGGCTCTGCATTAAAAAGGATATTACTGTGTGGACTCAGGAACACTCAGAAAACCATTGTCAGTTTACAGAATTTGACGCTACACCTGCGATTGCAAGTTAAAACTCTACCATGCAAAGCAAAGCCATACATCAGAAAGGTTCGTTTGAAAAAACAACTAGAAAAACAACCAGAAATGCCTTCTCTGGGTACAATATCATTTGAAATGGTTAGACACAAAGTGGAAAAGTGTGCTGTGGTCTGATGAGTCCACATTTCTAATGATAGTGGACCCAGAGAAGGCATTTCTGGTTGTTTTTCAAACCAACCTTTCTGATGTATGGCTTTGCTTTTCGATGGTAGATTTTTAACTTGCAATTGCAGGTGTAGCGACAAATTATGTAAACTGACAATGGTTTTCTGAGTGTTCCTGAGTCCACACAATAATATCCCTTACACAATGATGTCAGTTTTTAATGCAGAGCCACCTGAGGGATCAAAGGTCACAAGTGTTTGGTGTTGGTTTTCGGCCTTGACGCTTTAGTATAGCAAGTTCTTCAGATTCTTTGAACGTTTTGATTATATTATGAACTGTAGATGATGAAATCACCAAATTCCTTGCAATTGAATGTTGAGAAACATTGTCTTTAAACCGTTGGATGATTTTCTCACAGAATTGTTCACAAAGTGGTGAACCTCGCCCCATCTTTCATTCTGAACGACTGGGATGGTCTTGTTATACTCAATAACAATATTAAACTGTTTAAAATTAACCTGTTTACCTGTGGAATGTTCCAAACAGGCGTTATTTGTGCATTCATGACCTTTCCCAATCTTTTGTTGCCTCCGTCCCAACTTTTTTGGTACGTGTTGCAGGGATCAATTTACAAAAGATTGTATAATTTCAAAAAACAATAAAGTTTATCAGTTTGAACATTAATTATATTGTCTTTGTGTTGTATTCAACTGAATAGAGGTTGAAAACGATTTGCAAATCAATGCATTCTGTTTTTATTTACATTTTACACAACGTCCCAATTTCAACGGATTTGGGGTTGTAGAACAATTAAGTAATTCAGATGTTTCAATATAATTTAACTCTTGAGAGCGTTTGAAATGAAACCAAATGGACCCGTGAGGGTGATTAATCATGATTAAACTAATTTTGAAACTGATTAATTTGATTAAAACTTTTAATCATTCACCAGCAGCCCTAATTGACATATTGCTGTGTTTTTTGCCCTCCTCTAGCAGCCGTTGGTGCGCTGCCCTGAGTGTAACCACGCCTATGCCCAGAGACCCAGCCTGGAGAAGAACCACAAGCTCTCCAACATCGTGGAGAAGTACAACGCTCTGAGCGTGGAGAAGGCTGCCGCGCCTCCGCCACAGTGCATCCTCTGCCGGCGCGGACCGCCGCTGCCCGCCGTCAAGGTTCGAACCCTGATCCCTCAATTAAACCACACTGTATGGCAGGGATGCCCAAAAGGTAGATGGTGATCTACCAGTAGATCACACAGACCATGCAGGTAGATCACATGACAGTCCCCCCAGCACTTGGACCCTTATAAAATGAAACCAAACAGACCCTTACGGGTCCATTTGTTTTTTTTTTTTTCTATATAGTTAAAATGATTTGAAACACTACTACTGCTACTAACTAACTAGCCTCGACACCCAGGCTTTCATTTTCGTTCGCCTTGCGCGAAAACGGAAAGCCTGGACTAACGCACGTTGGAAAGTGGCCTTCAAGTGGGAGTGAACCTTCCGGGGTGGGCGTCGCTCTAAATGATGTGACGTAGAACAGCAGTGGACGGGAGGGGGAGGGGCCGGAGATGACGACACGTTAGTGAGATCAAATCAGATCAGCTCGATCTGCCGTGTGGATCCCACGGCACCCCGCCCCCCCAAGGCCAAAATCATTGAGGGCTAGACCAGGCTACTAACTAACTACAGCTGTGTCACCACTAAACCAACAGCATTTCATCATTGAAGACAGAAAACTCTCAGATTTCAGACCTTTAGCTTTATGCATGCTGCGTGTCTGTTGCAACTTCAACAACAACTGATGTTATTATTGATGCTTTACTTGACTGATAAAAGTCCTGTAACTGAAAATGGTATGGGTGCGGCTTCATCACCCGTGGCGCGAAGCGACACAGGCGATGAAGTCACACCCATACCATTTTCTCCTGCCCCCCAATTGGGAAATGTTACATCTGCCCCTGGTGTGCATTCAGACTAAGGCTGCAAGTAACGATTATTTATAATCCGATTGAATAATCGGATTATGACCCTTATTATCACCTTAAAGGGGGGTTCCACCCATTTTCTTTCTTTTTTTTCTGAGAGTGGACAAATGTGAACCAAATGGACCCACTAGACTTAAGTGATTAGTTTACAAACCGATTAATCGATTAGTAAAATGGTTGACAACTAATTGAATACCAATACTGAAAACTGATCATAATTAAAATTATTTGAAACACTACTACTGCTACTAACTACCCCGTATTGTCCTGATTATAAGGCACACTTAAAAGCTTTTCATTTTCTCAAAAAATAAATAAATAAATAAATAAATAAATAAATAAATAAATAAATAAATAAATAAATAAATAAATAAATAAATTTCTCAAAAAACAGTGCGCCTTATACTGTATATGGACTGTTTGACTGCAGTAGCTTCTATTCTATGTTGACTGCAGTAGCTTCTATTCTATGTTGACTGCAGTAGCTTCTATTCTATGTTGACTGCAGTAGCTTCTATTCTATATTGACTGCAGTAGCTTCTATTCTATATTGACTGCAGTAGCTTCTATTCTATATTGACTGCAGTAGCTTCTATTCTATATTGACTGCAGTAGCTTCTATTCTATGTTGACTGCAGTAGCTTCTATTCTATGTTGACTGCAGTAGCTTCTATTCTATGGTGACTGCAGTAGCTTCTATTCTATGTTGACTGCAGTAGCTTCTATTCTATGTTGACTGCAGTAGCTTCTATTCTATATTGACTGCAGTAGCTTCTACAGTATTCTATGTTGACTGCAGTAGCTTCTATTCTATGTTGACTGCAGTAGCTTCTATTCTATGTTGACTGCAGTAGCTTCTATTCTATGTTGACTGCAGTAGCTTCTATTCTATGTTGACTGCAGTAGCTTCTATTCTATATTGACTGCAGTAGCTTCTATTCTATGGTGACTGCAGTAGCTTATATTCTATGTTGACTGCAGTAGCTTCTATTCTATATTGACTGCAGTAGCTTCTATTCTATGGTGACTGCAGTAGCTTATATTCTATGTTGACTGCAGTAGCTTCTATTCTATGGTGACTGCAGTAGCTTCTATTCTATGGTGACTGCAGTAGCTTCTATTCTATGTTGACTGCAGTAACTTCTATTCTGTGTGTCTTATAATTCGATGCGCCTTATATATGGAAACAGTTCTTAAATAGACCATTTATTGAAGGCGCGTCTTATAGTGCGGAAAATATGGTAACTACAATTCTGGTCCACTAAACCAACAGCATTTCATCATTTAAAACAGAAAACTCTCTGAGTCAGACCTTTAGCTTTATGCATGCTGCGTGTCTGTTGCAACTTCAACAAGAACTGATGTTATTATTGATGTTTTACTTAACTATTATAAGTCCTTTAACGGAAAATGGTATGGCTGCGACTTCATCGCCCGTGTTGCTAAGGCCCGGATGTATAACCATTTCAACCTCCTGCCCCCCCAATAGCGAAATGTCACATCCGGGCCTGTATAAAGATCTAATAATTAATTTGGTTACTAATTCTCCTGGGGACCACCTGGAACCACCTCACGGGCCGCTGGTGGTCCCTGAATTGTGGGTTGAAAACACCTGTTAGATAATTGTAATCGTTTTATTTTTCCCCCTATGATCATCTGAGTAGATCACAAGCCTAAAAATGGTATTATTTTCACCTCATGGAGTCTTGAAGTCAGTTTGACAATTTGATGATGGATGGAGTCCCCTGCAGAGTCTTCTACATTCTGCAGACAGACATTAGCATATTCCATCAAATTATTGGAACAGGAATGTGACAAAAATGAGAAAATCTCCATGGAGTTGAGTCTTCATGGGGTGTGGAATAATATGGAATTATATATAAGCAAATTGTGGCGGTGAACGTCTCTTTTACCAAAATGTAAACGTGTGGGAAAAGTTGAGTTGCTTCTTCTAGTTATTATTTAGTTAATCTTCATACATGGCAAATTCGTGTTCAAATTCGGCCCATGAACCCTAAAAACCCAAACTAGGTATTAGCATGTTCCACGGTTCCAAGACAAGATACACATACAAGACAGGATAGACAAGCGGTGCTGTGAGCTTGTAGATCTGACATCTGACAACATACTGTAATGACTTCAAACTGTGGTTTTCAACTAGTGGTCTTGGGTCCCGGATTACAGGTGGTCCCCTGCTAAATGATTGTCTTATAGATCTGTAACTCCCGAGAGCGTAAAATGAAACCAAATGGACCCGTAACAGTTCAAAAACTTTTTCTGTAGCATAAAACGACGGCTGCGTGATTCGCGTTAAATGAGTTAATTAAGATCGGGTTCTGGGGGCAAAACACAGATAATTCTGTGGGTACTCGATGTGATTGACATTATTTGCGGTCCTGGTCCAGGTGTGCCTGCGCTGCAACGCCCCGTGCTGCCAGTCCCACGTCCAGACCCACCTGCAGCAGCCGTGCTCCGCTCTGGGTCACCTGCTGGTGGAGGCTGAGGCCCTGAAGGCATGGACCTGTCCCCAGCATGACGAGTACCGGCTGTACCACTGTGAGGCGGAGCAGACGGCCGTCTGCCAGTACTGCTGCTTCGCACGCTGCCACCCCAGCCACGGACACGCCGTCAGCGACGTGGAGCTGAGACGCAATGATATCAGGGTGAGTTCACAACGCACACAGACACACGCTGCCACCCCAGCCACGGACACGCTGTTAGTGACGTGGAGCTGAGACGAAACGACATCAGGGTGAGTTCAGTACGCAGTAACACGCAGACACACACTGCCACCCCAGCCACGGACACGCCGTCAGCGACGTGGAGCTGAGACGCAATGATATCAGGGTGAGTTCAGAACGCAGTACGTACGCATGTACGCGCAGTAGCCTACGCCAGGGCCGGATCTAGGGGCCAGGGCCGGATCTATGGGTCAGGGCCGGATCTAGGGGCCAGGGCCGGGTCTAGGGGCCAGGGCCGGGTCTAGGGGCCAGGGCCGGGTCTAGGGGCCAGGGCCGGGTCTAGGGGCCAGGGCCGGATCTAGGGGCCAGGGCCGGATCTAGGGGCCAGGGCCGGGTCTAGGGGCCAGGGCCGGGTCTAGGGGCCAGGGCCGGGTCTAGGGGTCAGGGCCGGGTCTAGGGGCCAGGGCCGGGTCTAGGGGCCAGGGCCGGGTCTAGGGGCCAGGGCCGGGTCTAGGGGCCAGGGCCAGGGCCGGGTCTAGGGGCCAGGGCCGGGTCTAGGGCCCAGGGCCGGGTCTAGGGGCCAGGGCCGGGTCTAGGGGCCAGGGCCGGGTCTAGGGGTCAGGGCCGGGTCTAGGGGCCAGGGCCGGGTCTAGGGGCCAGGGCCGGGTCTAGGGGCCAGGGCCGGGTCTAGGGGTCAGGGCCGGGTCTAGGGGCCGGGTCTAGGGGCCAGGGCCGGGTCTAGGGGCCAGGGCCCGGTCTAGGGGCCAGGGCCGGGTCTAGGGGTCAGGGCCGGGTCTAGGGGCCGGGTCTAGGGGCCAGGGCCGGGTCTAGGGGCCAGGGCCGGGTCTAGGGGCCAGGGCCGGGTCTAGGGGTCAGGGCCGGGTCTAGGGGCCAGGGCCGGATCTAGGGGCCAGGGCCGGGTCTAGGGGCCAGGGCCGGATCTAGGGGCCAGGGCCGGGTCTAGGGGCCAGGGCCGGGTCTAGGGGCCGGGTCTAGGGCCAGGGCCGGGTCTAGGGGCCAGGGCCGGGTCTAGGGGCCAGGGCCGGGTCTAGGGGCCAGGGCCGGGTCTAGGGGCCAGGGCCGGGTCTAGGGGCCAGGGCCGGGTCTAGGGGTCAGGGCCGGGTCTAGGGGTCAGGGCCGGGTCTAGGGGCCGGGTCTAGGGGCCAGGGCCGGGTCTAGGGGCCAGGGCCGGGTCTAGGGGTCAGGGCCGGGTCTAGGGGCCGGGTCTAGGGGCCAGGGCCGGGTCTAGGGGTCAGGGCCCGGTCTAGGGGCCAGGGCCGGGTCTAGGGGCCAGGGCCGGGTCTAGGGGCCAGGGCCGGGTCTAGGGGCCAGGGCCGGGTCTAGGGGCCAGGGCCCGGTCTAGGGGCCGGGTCTAGGGGCCAGGGCCGGGTCTAGGGGCCAGGGCCCGGTCTAGGGGCCAGGGCCGGGTCTAGGGGCCAGGGCCGGGTCTAGGGGCCAGGGCCGGGTCTAGGGGCCAGGGCCCGGTCTAGGGGCCAGGGCCGGGTCTAGGGGCCAGGGCCGGATCTTGGGGGATGCGGCTTCATCACCCATGCCGCTTCGCGCCACGGGCGATGAAGCCGCATCCATACCATTTTCAGTTACAGGACTTTTATTAGTCAAGTGAAGCATCAATAATAACATCAGTTGTTGTTGAAGTTGCAACAGACACGCAGCATGCATAAAGCTAAAGGTCTGACTCAGAGAGTTTTCTGTTTTCAGTGATGAAATGCTGTTGGTTTAGTGGTGACACAGCTGTAGTTAGTTAGTAGCAGTAGTAGTGTTTCACATCATTTTAAATATAAGCACTTTAATTTGAAATATCTTGGGTTGTTTTGCATGGCATCATGTGTGGGGGGGCAGACTGGGTATTTAGGGGGGCATTGCCCCCCCCCCCCCCCCATGCCCATGCCTAGATCCGCCCCTGCGTGTGTGCGACCCGCACGTGTGTGTGTGTGTGTGTGTGTGGTGTCTTTGTGTGACTGCGAGTGAGCGAGTCTATCTTTCGAGTCCATTTAAGACGGTGATCCATTCTTCTCATCCTGGAATGACAAACAATGCAGTCGGAGGAGGAAACAATGGAGAGACTCCCAGAGCTCTTATCTGCACAGCACAGGTGCATCCTTGGTGGGACCAGGGGCGGATGTAACATTTCACAACTGGGGGGGGGGCAAATGACATAGGGGCTTCATCGCCTGTGGCGTGAAGCGATGAAGTCGCACCCATACCATTTTCTGTTACAGGATTTATATTAGTCAAGTAAAGCATCAATAATAGCATCAGTGGATGTTGAAGTTGCAACCAGTGTTGCAGTGGGACTTTTAGAAGTGGGGGAACGCCTCTTAAAGGGGAATTCCACCCATTTTCAATTTTAAAGGAAAATCATTAACATGGTGAAACACATCTTGATGTATTTCACCATGCTAATGATTTTTTTTCAGACCTCCATTTCTAGGAAACACAGAATGGGAGAACCTTCTTTTTTCTTTTACCATGTAAAAGAAAAAAGAAGGTAGTAGTGTTTCAGATCATTTTAAATATAGCCACTTTAATTTGAAGAATCTTGGGTTGTTTTGCATGCCGTCGTGTTTGGTGGGGCAGACTGGGCATTTAGGGGGGGAATAGCCCCCCCATGCCTAGATCGGCCCCTGGTTGGGATCACTGGCCGCTCATGAGAGGAGGGGGGGCTAATTCATCATGTGAATTAGCCCCAACTTAGTCTACACAACTAGAGAATGTAGAAGATTAATGGTCATTTTGATCTGTATGTTCCAGGCGAGCATCTAGCACATTCTAGTGCATTTTGGAAGTGCCACTAGTGCATTTTTGGATCTTGCACAGGTGTGTTCCACTCAGTCACAGGTGTGTTCCACTCAGTCACATGTGTGTGCCACTCAGTCACAGGTGTGTGCCACTCAGTCACAGGTGTGTGCCACTCAGTCACAGGTGTGTGCCACTCAGTCGCAGGTGTGTTGCAACTCAGTCACTCAGTCACAGGTGTTTGCCACTCAGTCACAGGTGTGTGCCACTCAGTCACTCTGTCACAGGTGTGTGCCACTCAGTCGCAGGTGTCTTGCAACTCAGTCACAGGTGTGTGCCACTCAGTCACAGGTGTGTGCCACTCAGTCACAGGTGTGTGCCACTCAGTCAGTGGTGTGTGCCACTCAGTCACAGGTGTGTGCCACTCAGTCACAGGTGTGTGCCACTCAGTCACAGGTGTGTGCCACTCAGTCACAGGTGTGTGCCACTCAGTCACAGGTGTGTGCCACTCAGTCAGTGGTGTGCGCCACTCAGTCACAGGTGTGTGCCACTCAGTCACAGGTGTGCGCCACTCAGTCACAGGTGTGTGCCACTCAGTCAGTGGTGTGTGCCACTCAGTCACAGGTGTGTGCCACTCAGTCAGTGGTGTGTGCCACTCAGTCACAGGTGTGTGCCACTCAGTCAGTGGTGTGTGCCACTCAGTCACAGGTGTGCGCCACTCAGTCACAGGTGTGTGCCACTCAGTCAGAGGTGTGTGCCACTCAGTCACAGGTGTGTGCCACTCAGTCACAGGTGTGTGCCACTCAGTCACAGGTGTGTGCCACTCAGTCACAGGTGTGCGCCACTCAGTCACAGGTGTGTGCCACTCAGTCACAGGTGTGCGCCACTCAGTCACAGGTGTGTGCCACTCAGTCACAGGTGTGTGCCACTCAGTCACAGGTGTGTGCCACTCAGTCACAGGTGTGTGCCACTCAGTCACAGGTGTGTGCCACTCAGTCACAGGTGTGTGCCACTCAGTCACAGGTGTGTGCCAGGCCCATAATCATGGGTCCTGTCACTTTCTTGACTTGGTTTATGCTGTTTATGCTCACATATAGCTTCAGAATCTGCCCAAACAAGAGTGTTTTTGCCATTTTAGCAGACTTTTTGCAGGGGTTTGCAGCCC
>CM076981.1:3399654-3407154 GCA_039105355.1 Benthosema pterotum | reverse complement strand
GGTAGGTCTCCCGGTGGGCCACGACCCACAAGGGTCCATTTGGTTTCATGTTTACGCTCTCAAAGAGTTACATTATCTATTCTATACCAGGTAGAACAGGTCCATCACGCGCTGGTTGTGGTGCGCCGGTCTAGGCCAAATCACGTTAAAAATATCCGGGCCGATTTTTATGCCCAGTCCACCACTGTATCACAGGCTTCCTGTATTTCTTGTTCTCTTAATCTCTTTGTCTTTTTTTTTCTTCTTCTTGTCTTCTCACAGCAAAGCCTGCTGAGACAACAGGAGAGAGTGGAGGAGCGAGTTCAGGACATCGAGGAGCAGCTCTGCAAACTGGACTCCGACAAGTGTGTTGTGGAGGTACGTATGGACCGGCATGGGGGGTGTTCAGTTTTACAGTATCTGTAAAACTGAACAAAGCCGCGGGCCAAGTTTGAACGAACTAACCTTTTAAAGGGGAATCCCACCCATTTTCAATTTATTCCTGAGAGGGTACAAATGTGAACCAAACGGACCCTGCTAGGGACCGTTTGGTTCCATTTGTACTGTCACGCCCCCTTAGTCTTGCCTGCAGGGCCTGTAAGATGCTTGCATGCTGCATGTTTCCCTCCTGCAGGTCTGGTGGGCGTGTCCCATACCTGAAGCCCCTATTAGGTGCATTAGGAGCACCTGGCCAGTGCTCCTGGAGACCTATATAAGAGAGCAGGCTGCCAGTCTCTCTCTCTCCCTCATGATGACAGCACCCTTTTGTTCAGTTCTCCTTGTTGTTTAAGTTCACACCACACAACACCCCCACACTATATTAACCACACATCCACACTGACACTACTGATCATACTGACTTACACACATCATACACCATGTAATCATTAATTATTTAATTTAGTTACTTTTGTTTAATAAATTATTGTTGTACAAACAGCAAACCTGTGTCCTCCTCAATCTGTTATGGCCCTAAAGAGTGGGACCTGACAGATTGTGGGGGCTCGTCGGCCAGTTCAAAGCAAAAGAGAACTCGGGTTGGCTGTGACTCTCTGAACAGGTAAAAGGTTTTCCTGTATTGTTTAAGCCTATATTGGCAGTTTGGTCACAGTATTGTTGAGGAGGCACATGGTCATGTTGTTTGGATAACAATTTGTTTTGAGTAACTAATTAACTAATTGAGTACCAGTTGTTTGGGGTGACTAGTTAACTAATTGAGTAGCAATTTGTTTAAGTTACATTTTGCTTTGAGTACTATAATATTTGGTTCAGTATAACGATTTGTTTTGGTTAATTTGGGGAGCCAATTCATTTGATTAATAGTTTGTTTGATCGTTTCACGACTTAAGAAATTGGTTTATCATTTGGTTAAATACAATTATTTAAATTTTGTGTTGTGCTGTCAATTAGTTGCCATCTGTTGGTGGTAATTAGGGCAGGTGTAGCAGTCTGGGGACTGGTGTTCCCCACCCCCCGTAGGTCAGCGGCGTTTCTCAATATGGGATTCGTTTGTTAGATTTTTATTTGTGTTTCTTTGGGTTTGATAGACACTGTCCCACACAAGCTGGGATAGGGTGGGACCCCTGGGATGCCCGGTGTTGGCAGGGGGACTCGGGTGGCCCACTGAAGACTAGGGCAAGTTGTCTGATAGTTTGGTTTTTGGTTAGGCAGTTTAGTTAGGGGGAGCACCACTCCACACCTGTTGCACTTGGCCTAGATTGGCAGAGAGGGAACCTTTGTCCCATTTTGGAATTTGGCTTAATAAAAAAAAAAAAAAAAATCAAACAAGCAAAGAGAAACAATTAATCATTGTTACTTTATTATTGTCAGTATTGTTATCTAAAAAAAAAAAAAAAAAAAAAAAACAATAGAAAAGACATTGTAGATTCAGAAAGAAATATACTTTGTTAATTAAAAAAAAAACATTGTAAATTAACAAAACTGAATTAATTGGTTAAAAAAAAAACATTTCAGAGTAAAACGAAATACAGTGTTAATTGGTTGTAAAAAAAATAGATGATAATAACAGAAAAGTAATAAAAGTAATAATTGTGTGGGTCATATTTCTAGTTTTTTGCCTTTCAAAATGGCTACGGCTGAGGAGTTCATTGACAGCCCATGTGAGGCAACATTTAATAGTCTTGTTAAGGAGCAGCTGCTTAGGTTAGCAGATTATTATAAAATTGATATCCCTGACAGAAGGGTAAAGGATTCTAAAATAAAGTCAATTTTGATGGCCGGCTTGGTAGACCAGGGGATCTTAGAAGAGCCCTTAGTGGTGGCTGAGCCATCCCCTAGCCAGGTTCTCACCTTTGAGCAACAAAAAGAGTTGTTAATGCTGCAGGCAAAGTTGCAGGCAGAACAGCGAGAGACAGAGTTGCAGGTTGAGAGATTGCGTGCAGAGCAGTCCAGAATGGAGGTTGAAAAAAGTAAACTTGAATTAATAAGAGAAGGTAAATTGACAGCTGAAGCAGCAGGAGTGCTTAGTGGTAGGCCAGCGGCCTTGGGTTCTCAATCTCATGACTTTGACATTTTCAGTAATTTGCGCCTTGTGCCCAAATTTAACGAAAAGGATCCGGAGACTTTCTTTTCCATGTTTGAGCGAGTAGCCGAGGTTCGTCAGTGGCCAGAGTCTGCCCGCACTTTAATGCTCCAGTGTGTGTTAACAGGTAGGGCGCAGGAGGCCTATTCCTGTCTTAGCCCTGCGGACAGTAAGAATTATTCTTTGGTTAAGTCAGCTGTGTTGAAGGCGTTCGAACTTGTTCCAGAAGCCTATCGGAAACGCTTTCGCACATGGAGAAAACGTGAAAACACGACTCATCTAGAGTTTGCAAGAGACTTGTCATGCCATTTTGCTCGCTGGTGTGCCGCCTTAAACGTAACCGATTTTGAGGGGTTGTCTAACCTCGTAGTCCTTGAGCAGTTCAAGAATACGTTGCCTGAACATATTGCCAACTACATCAGTGACCGGAGAGTTGAAACTGCTGCTGAAGCGGCTGCTTTAGCAGATGAGTATGTGCTTACGCACAAACGTTCTAATGGAGATCGGCGCTCGTTTAACCAGCCTCGTGCTGGTACTGACGGTGATGAGAGCGCTCGTGGCAAACTGAGCTCTCCTGGTAGTTCAGGCACGGCGGTGACTCCGGGGGTGAAGTCTGAGCATGGCACACGTGAGGAGAAAATATGCAGCTTCTGTCACAAGAAGGGGCACTGGAAAAATGACTGTTACGCTCTAAAAGCGAAGACTTCCAAGTCTGCCTCTCTCCCTCCAAAAGGTGCGGCTATGGCTGTGCCTGCACCTAGCAGGGGGGAGGTACAGGTTAAGGGAGTCAATGGATCATGTCAAAGTCTTGGGGTTGATGTTTCCTATAGGCCGTTTGTCAGCCAAGGTTTCGTGTCACTGGTAGGAAGTAATGTCAAGGTGCCAGTAAAAATCTTGCGTGACACAGCAGCTTTTGACACATTTATAGAAGCATCAGTGTTGCCGTTTAATGCAGAAAGTGCTACAGAGTCCTCTATCCCTGTGTTGGGGATGGGTCTAACTGTGTTAAATGTGCCTGTTCACAACATCATGCTGTATTCCGATTTCTTCCAGGGGCAGACAGGGGTGGCAGTGCGTCCTGCATTGCCTGTAGCAGGTGTAAATGTCATCCTGGGTAATGGTTTGGCTGGGTCACGAGTATGGGCTGATGTACCACCACCATTAATAGTGGATTCTGTGCCATTGGTAAGAAGTCAACCTGATGAAAATGAAACTGAGTTTCCTGAAGTTTTCACAGCTTGTGCAGTGACACGTGCTATGGCACGTTCACAGTCTGATGAAAAAGCAGATAGCTTAGGAAAAAACAAAAATGCAGTTTCAGGGTCAATGTTTTCCTTAGCTGATTTTCCTTTGTCAGTCTCACAGGATGACTTGAGGGCGGAGCAGCAGGCTGACCTCTCGCTCAAGTGTCTGCTGGATCAGGTGGTTACTGATGCAGAGATAGAGAGCAGTGCCCGTGGCTACTTCCTGCGAGACGGGTTGCTGGTGAGGAAGTGGGTCCCACATGGTGAGGGTTTCGTGGGCGATCCAATCCTCCAGATTGTTCTACCAACTACATTGCGTGAGTCTGTTTTGAAATTGGCACATGATGGTTCAGGGCATCTTGGCGTCCGCAAAACTTATGATCGGGTTTTGAGGCATTTCTACTGGCCACGTTTAAAGAGAGATGTAGCTGCGCATATTAAGACTTGTCATACGTGCCAGCTAACAAGTAAACCAAACCAGGTTCTTAAACCGGCTCCGCTGTTGCCCATTCCAGCCATAAGCAAACCATTTGAACATTTGATCATTGATTGTGTGGGCCCACTCCCTCGCTCGAAATCTGGTGCAGTATACCTTCTTACTGTAATGTGTCAAACTACTCGTTACCCTGCAGCATACCCACTACGCACCATTACTGCTAGGTCAGTTGTGAGGGCATTGTCGCAGTTTATCTCTATTTTCGGCATTCCTAAAGTCATCCAGAGTGACAGAGGCAGCAATTTCACTTCCCATCTTTTCTCACAGGTACTGAAGCAGCTTAATGTTAAACACAATAAGGCCTCAGCTTATCATTGCCAAAGCCAGGGGGCGCTGGAGAGGTTTCATTCTACATTAAAAGTATTGTTACGTGCCTACTGTACACAGATGGAGGGGGATTGGGAGGATGGGTTGCCGTGGTTAATGCTTGCAGCCAGAGAGGTTATCCATGAGAGCACTGGGTTTAGCCCAAATGACTTGGTTTTTGGCCATACTGTGAGGGGTCCTTTAGCCATTTTGACTGATCAGTGGAAAGGTGACGAAGCTCCAAATAACCTGCTTGACTATGTTAATGGTTTTAGGCACCGCCTGTATGCAGCTGGAGAGCTCGCCAAGGAGAAGTTGGAGTGTGCACAAAGCAAGATGAAAAAACTGTATGATAGACGTACAGAGCAGAGGGTTTTCAGCCCTGGTGACCGTGTTCTGGCCTTACTGCCAATTATAGGTTCACCATTCCAAGCCAAATTTTCAGGTCCTTATACTGTAGTCAAGAAAATTTCTGATTTGAACTATATCATTTCTACTCCTCTTAGGAGGAAACGCACTCAATTATGTCATGTCAACTTGCTGAAGCCGTATCATGAACGTGTGTCTGGGCCATCTGATGCACAGGTTAAGTCAGACGGCGTTCATGCTGCGTGTTTAGCAAGCAGAGCATCAGTGACCACTTCTCCTCATTCAGTTGAGGATGGGGAAGAAGATGGGTTACCTGCTGTTGATCCAGCATTGCTACAAGGTCGGTTGAAAAACTCTGAGACACTCAGTAATCTAGATACTTTGTTGCATCATTTGCCTGAGAAAGAAAGAGAAGATTTGATTGGGGTTATCCAGGATTTCCCTTGCCTGTTCAATGATACCCCTGGTCAAACACATTTGATTGAGCATGACATCGAGATTGATGGTGCTCCACCTATTCGGCAGAGATTTTATAGAGTAAATGTTGAAAAACGAAAGTATCTAGATGCTGAGATCAAATACATGCTGGACAACGGTATAGCTGAGCCTTCAGCATCTGGCTGGGCATCCCCTTGTCTCCTTGTTCCGAAATCTGACAACACTTTCAGGTTTTGCACAGATTTTAGAAAAGTAAATGCTGTCACTAAACCAGATTCTTTCCCACTTCCCCGAATGGAAGATTGTGTTGATGAAATAGGACATGCTAAATTTGTAAGTAAATTTGACCTTCTAAAAGGTTACTGGCGAGTGCCGATGTCCAAGCGAGCACAGGAAATTTCTGCCTTCATAACTCCAAAAGGTCTGTTCTCATACAAAGTAATGCCATTTGGGTTGCGCAACGCACCCGCTACATTCCAGCGACTCATGACACGTGTACTAGGCGACCTTGAGGGCTGTACTGTGTACTTAGATGACGCTGTTGTATATTCTGATTCGTGGTCCCAACATGTGGAACGCATTCGGGCTCTGTTCGGGCGCCTGGCCAACGCTGGGCTCACTGTAAACTTGGCAAAGTGTGAGTTTGCCAGGGCTACAGTGACCTACCTTGGTCGGGTGGTCGGGCAGGGTCAAGTTCGCCCCGTTGAGGCGAAAGTGAGTGCAGTTGCACGTTATCCAATTCCGAACACCAAAAAAGAGTTGCTACGTTTTCTTGGTCTAGTAGGATACTACAGATGTTTCTGTCGCAATTTCTCTACTGTGGTAGCTCCTCTAACTAACCTGCTGAAGTCCAGTGTTGAGTACATCTGGTCTGATGAATGTCAGAACGCATTTGAATCCATCAAAAGTCTGTTATGTTCTGCTCCTGTCCTTGCAGCTCCTTGTGTTGACCGTCCATTTTCCCTACAGGTAGATGCTAGTCACGTGGGGGCTGGTGGGGTTTTGTTACAGGCAGACGAGTTGGGAATCGACAAACCTGTGAGCTTCTTCTCACGAAAATTTAACTCTTATCAGTTGAATTATTCCACTATAGAAAAGGAGGCTTTGGCTCTAATCTGGTCATTAAAACATTTTGATGTTTATTTAGTGTCTGGAGCTGCGCCTGTGGTCGTCTACACTGACCATAATCCACTAACTTTTCTGAATTCCTTACAGTGTCCCAATCAGAGGTTGATCCGCTGGTCGCTAATGTTGCAGTCATATTGGCTGGAAATTAGATATATTAGGGGCACAGAAAATGTGGTAGCCGATGCCCTTTCCAGGGTGCCTTAAAAAAGGCAAAAATGTGACTTACGTCTCTGCCTCATATTTTGGTCCTCCATTTCTGTCTGCTCCTGCCTCCTCTCCTCTCCTCTTAGATGCTCCTGGAATCCATGGTTAATCCTGGTTGCTGAGTGGGGGAAGTTGGTACGCTGGTGTGGGCAGGACTGGTTGAAACAAAACTAATTTGGAGGCAAAACTGATCTAAATTCTCTTTGGAAATTGATTGTCTTTTATAAAAAAAAAAAAATGCAAAAGTGTTTATAATTTAATTTACTTAGCTATCCAATTTTCTATTTTTGCCGAGTTGCTTGCTAATTATCTACTATCTACTTTACTTTGGAACGAATTTAATTAGTTAAATTAGTATTAATACATCCACTCGGTCCCTTATGGTACCTCATTTTGAAGGGGGAGGGTGTCACGCCCCCTTAGTCTTGCCTGCAGGGCCTGTAAGATGCTTGCATGCTGCATGTTTCCCTCCTGCAGGTCTGGTGGGCGTGTCCCATACCTGAAGCCCCTATTAGGTGCATTAGGAGCACCTGGCCAGTGCTCCTGGAGACCTATATAAGAGAGCAGGCTGCCAGTCTCTCTCTCTCCCTCATGATGACAGCACCCTTTTGTTCAGTTCTCCTTGTTGTTTAAGTTCACACCACACAACACCCCCACACTATATTAACCACACATCCACACTGACACTACTGATCATACTGACTTACACACATCATACACCATGTAATCATTAATTATTTAATTTAGTTACTTTTGTTTAATGAATTATTGTTGACAAACAGCAAACCTGTGTC
>CM076981.1:3347154-3394654 GCA_039105355.1 Benthosema pterotum | reverse complement strand
TGGTTCTAGTGGCGTTGTAAACCCATTCAATATTCGGTACACCCAAACCACCCTCTCTGATGGGCTGAAAGAGCATGGCACGAGTGGAGTGACTATTGAGACCGAGCCAGCCCCTCACCAAGCGCACCACATTGTTATTCAATTCCATAAGGGTGTTCTGTGGCAAATGGATATTTGAGAATAGATGTTGAATTTTGGCAAGTGCCAATTCTCTAATTGCCTGCAATTTCATTCGGATGGGGAGAGGGGAGGAATCGATCAAGTCCAGTCTAACAGAATATTCATCATGCAGTTCACGGACTTGCTCATCCCAGTCGCCTGCAACGTTAAACTTATGCCCCAGGTACTGATACGTTTCATGTCGGGAATATACTCTGATTGGTTTCTGCACTAATGTGAAGGATGGGGGCTTGTCGGTCTTGGATTTATACCACCGATTACCACCGCTGCGCCTTTCATAGAACACGGCGCATTTGGTTTGTTTAGCTTCCAACCTAGACCACATTAGAAACTCTTCAGTACGGGAGAGCATAGATATAATTACACTCTCTTGTTGTGATGCAATCTGCACATCATCGGCGTATCCCTGGACTGGGTTTGGTGATCTTATGCCTTCAGGTGCGCACTGACGCATCCATTTGAGCCAGTGGTTAATTGCAAGGATAAAATTCACCGCACTCCAGGGACACCCTGTTTTAATACCAATACCGAGCTTAATCGGGTCAGTCAGAGTATTCCCACATATAACTTGGATATAGGACTTTTCGTAAACGTTCATCACTATATCTATGTACAACTGTGGCAGCTGAATTTCCCTGAGAGCATAGATCATAACGTTATGAGGCAGAGTGCCGAATGCATCACGGAAATCTAAGAAAACGGAATAGAATTTTGCAGAGTCATGTTTAAAGTTATCGATCCCCGTCTTTAAACAGAAAACATGCTCATTCATTCCTTGACGGGCAATATACGCCTTTTGATCAGATGAGAGAGTCCCAGTGTCTGTGAGCCAAGGCATAATACGGGCCAATATGCATTTCATGAATACTTTGTATATTACTGGTAGCAATGAAATGTCTCTCCACGTAGAAGGGTCGTCAGGAATATTATCTTTTTTGGGGATTCTATGTATTAGTGCACCTGCCCATGAGTCCGGGACTTTTCTATTCACCAAACAAGTGTTGAATATATTTACTAAGTGAGATGTGTTAGTGGCTTTTAGATTTTCATATGTGATCCCACACACACACACACACACACACACACACACACACACACACACACACACACACACACACACACACACACACACACACACACACACACACACACACACACACACACACACAATGCCCCCCTAAATGCCCAGAACTGCCCCACCAAACACGATGGCATGCAACCCAAGATATTTCAAATCAAAGTGCTTATATTTAAAATGATGTGAAACACTACTACTGCTACTAACTAACTACAGCTGTGTCACCACTAAACCAACAGCATTTCATCATTGAAAACAGAAAACTCTCTTGAGTCAGACCTTTAGCTTTATGCATGCTGTGTGTCTGTTGCAACTTCAACAACAACTGATGTTATTATTGATGCTTTACTTGACTAATAAAAGTCCTGCAATTAAGGACATTTTAATGCATTAACAGACCTCTCCTCACTTCAGTGAATAATGATTTGTTATAAAACTTGCTTTAGTTAGTGTATGTGTAAGAAAATAGACTGTGCTGTGGATACAGTGGTTAACTATGTAGGGCCAGGTGTTTGGAACTAGCAGAGCTCCAGCCAGCGCGAGGAGCGAGATCAAAGTTTTCTTCAAAACCAGATTACACAGCTATACCAGTTTTAGAACGAATACCAGGCTTCTCCCCCCACAGTGGAAAGATCAACATGCCGACTTTGTCTTTGTGTGCGTGTGTGCGTGTGTGTGTGTGTGTGTTCCAGGACCCAGGCGTGTGTGGGCAGTGCTCTTCCTCCTTACAAAGTGGGCAGTCTGAACTCCAAGCTGTTCCTGTCAGAGATCTCCAAGAGAGAGAAGAGTCTGAGGAGAACCCTGGAAGGTACAGACATCCTGGACGACCTCACCCCCTGGGTGACAACCAAATCTCCTCACCCCCTGGGTGATAACCTACCTCACCCCTGGGTGACAACCTCACCCCCTGGGTGACATGACAACCAACCTCACCCCCTGGGTGATAACCTCACCCCCTGGGTGACAACCTCACCCCCTGGGTGACATGACAACCAACCTCACCCCCTGGGTGATAACCTCACCCCCTGGGTGATAACCTCACCCCCTGGGTGACAACCTCACCCCCTGGGTGACATGACAACCAACCTCACCCCCTGGGTGACAACCTCACCCCCTGGGTGACAACCTCTCCTCACCCCCTGGGTGACAACCTCACCCCCTGGGTGACAACCTCTCCTCACCCCCTGGGTGACAACCTCACCCCCTGGGGGACAACCTCACCCCCTGGGTGACAACCTCTCCTCACCCCCTGGGTGACAACCTCACCCCCTGGGTGACAACCTCACCCCCTGGGTTACAACCTCACCCCCTGGGTGACAACCTCTCCTCACCCCCTGGGTGACAACCTCACCCCCTGGGTGACAACCTACCTCACCCCCTGGGTGACAACCTCACCCCCTGGGTGACAACCTCACCTCACCCCCTGGGTGACAACCTCACCCCCTGGGGGACAACCTCACCCCCTGGGTGACAACCTCACCTCACCCCCTGGGTGACAACCTCACCCCCTGGGTTACAACCTCACCCCCTGGGTGACAACCTCTCCTCACCCCCTGGGTGACAACCTCACCCCCTGGGTGACAACCTCACCCCCTGGGTGACAACCTCACCCCCTGGGTGACAACCTCACCCCCTGGGTGACAACCTCACCCCCTGGGTGATAACCTCACCCCCTGGGTGACAACCTCACCCCCTGGGTGACAACCTCACCCCCTGGGTGACAACCTACCTCACCCCCTGGGTGACAACCTACCTCACCCCCTGGGTGACAACCTCACCCCCTGGGTGACAACCTCACCCCCTGGGTGACAACCTCACCCCCTGGGTGACAACCTCACCCCCTGGGTGACAACCTCACCTCACCCCCTGGGTGACAACCTCACCCCCTGGGTGACAACCTCACCCCCTGGGTTACAACCTCACCCCCTGGGTGACAACCTCCCTCACCCCCTGGGTGACAACCTACCTCACCCCCTGGGTGACAACCTCACCCCCTGGGTGACAACCTCACCCCCTGGGTGACAACCTCACCCCCTGGGTGACAACCTCTCCTCACCCCCTGGGTGACAACCTCACCCCCTGGGTGACAACCTCACCCCCTGGGTGACAACCTCACCCCCTGGGTGGTATTAACCAAAACTAGAATCTAGTGGCAGGAACTAGAATCTAGTGGCAGGAACTAGAATCTAGTGTCAGGAACTACAATCTAGTGCCAGGAACTAGAATCTAGTGGCAGGAACTAGAATCTAGTGGCGGGAACTAGAATCTAGTGGCAGGAACTAGAATCTAGTGCCAGGAACTAGAATCTAGTGGCAGGAACTAGAATCTAGTGGCAGGAACTAGAATCTAGTGGCTGGAACTAGAATCTAGTGGCAGGAACTAGAAACTAGAATCTAGTGGCAGGAACTAGAATCTAGTGTCAGAAAATAGAATCTAGCACCAAAAACTAGAAATATAGTGTCGGGAATGAGAATCTAGCGGGAGAAACAGAATCTAGTGCAGAAAATGAGAATTGTCTCAGAAACTAGAATGTAGCGTCAAACTAGAATGTTACGCTAGAAACTAGAATGTTGCGTCAGAAACTAGAATGTAGTATCAGAAACTAGAATGTAGCGCCAGAAACTAGAATGTAGCATCAGAAACTAGAATGTTGTGTCAGAAACTAGAATGTAGCGTCAGAAACTAGAATGTAGCATCAGAAACTAGAATGTAGCGTCAGAAACTAGAATGTAGCATCAGAAACTAGAATGTTGCGTTAGAAACTAAAATGTCACGTCAGGAATTAGAATCTACTGTCAGAAACTAGAATCTAGTGTTGGAAACTAGAATGTAGCATCAGAAACTACAATCTAGCCAGGACAAAATGTTTTCATCGGGGAACTTCCGTGTCTCATTTCGTGAATCTCATCTCTCTCCTCCCTCCCATCCCATCCCAGCCCCCCTCACCCCTCCCTCCAGCTTCCTCCAGGTGGTCCCTGCCTACCCCAGCGGTGGTCCCCAGAGCTCCGGCTCGGCCGGTGAGAAGCGGAAGCATTCCAGCGCCTTCCCAGACGGCGGCAGCAGCAGCAGAGACAGAGACAACTCCGGCAGCAGCAGCAACAAGACCTCCTCCTCCTCCTCCTCCTCGACATCCTTCAAAGACTCCTCCTCTTCCTCCTCTTCGTCCAATAAGCAGTCCTACCTGGGCGAAGGCCACTCCTCCTCCTCCTCCTCATCGTCCAATCAGCAGGGCCCCTGCGGCCCCTCCTCCCACGAGGGAGAGCGGGGGGCGTCGTCCAATCACGGCTCCTCTTCCTCCTCCTCCTCGGTGTTTGGCTCCTCCTACCCCGGAGGCCGTAAGATCCTGGTCTGCACCATGGACAACTGCTACTGCTCGGGCGTGCCCTCGGTGTCGGGGGGCCCCCCCGGGCACCGCGGCGCCCCGGGGCCCCCCCCAGGGCACCCGCCGTACCCCCCGGTGCCTCCGCCTCCCCCGCGGCCCACGGCCGGCTCTGCGTTCCCCTGGGGGGTGAGCCCCGCCCACCACCCGCAGGACTACCCTCCGGTGCCCCCCGTGCCCCCCGTCGGGCCCCCGCCCGGCCTGGGGGGCCCCGGGGCGCCGGGCGCCATGCAGGGGCTGGCCGTACGCGACTGGATCGACGCCTCGCAGTCGCACAGGCACGCGGCGGACTTCTACGGGCTGTACGGCCAGCCGACGGCCAAACACTACGTCACCAGTTAACGCACGCATCGCTGTAGGCGCGCATGAACACACACACAAACACACAAACACACAAACACACAATTGTGTTACTATACTTGTGACTGGGACACGGTCGGGCCTGAAAATTGAGGCCCGGCCCTAACTGGGCCCTAACTGATCAGGCCCAAAGCCCGGCCCAGCCGGACCAATTAGCATAGTTTTTAGGCCCGACCCGGCCCTACATTGTCGGGTCGGGTCGGGCCTGGTCGGGTTTTGGTAGAATTTGAGCAATCTACACTGAGTAAAAGTGAAAATATCAATCAGCACCATCTGTATAAGAGGTAAATAGACAGACAAAACAGAACTATTATTTTTTTATCATAATAAAACGATTCAATATACTGTATATTGCTTTTTTCATGGAGCCCTAGGCCTGGTCGGGTTCGGGCAGAGTTCGGGCTGAGAACTCTCTCCCAGAACCATCTAGTGCAGTGGTTTTCAACCTTTTTGATCCCAGGGACCACCATTTTTTCAGAATTTCAGCCACGGACCACCACTTGAGGACATTTTAGCCCCACAGACCCCGAAACTAAAGATTTCTTTTGCCTTTGTCCATCTTCTAGTTGTGTAGACTTGGGGCTAATTCAGATGATGAATATTTTGACTCTTGAGAGCGTAAAAATGAAACCAAATGGACCCGCAAGGGTCCATTTGGTTTCATTTTTACGTTCTCAAGAGTTACATCTGGTTAACCAACTTAGCTGGGGGACCACCTGGAACCACTGGTGGTCCCCGGACCACCTGTTGAAAACCCCTGATCTAGTGCAGTGGTTTTCAACCTTTTTTTCATACCAGGGCCCAGTATTTCTTCAGAGTTTTAGCCACGGACCACCTTTAATGTTGAGTTTAGTCTCTTGGCGAGGCCAAAAGCGAGGATTTTCGGACCACCTTTAATGTTGAGTTTAGTCTCTTGGCGAGGCCAAAAGCGAGGATTTTCAAATTTAAGGAGAGAGAAACTGGCAAAACGTTGGTCAAAAATAATAATTATTCTATGTTTTCTAACTGTGTAGATTATTGGAAAATAACTAGGCCTATTTAAATATAAATCAACTCTTGAGAGTTACAGATCTATCTGTAACTCTCCAGGGGTCCATTTGGTTACAAACTGTCCCTCATTTAGCTGGGGACCACCTGGAATCCTCTCATGCTAGACTAGCAAACACCCCAACGTTTTCTCCAGGAATAGCTGGGGGAAAGTCTTAAGATGGCGATTAATGGCCAATAATTGTTAGTTATTAACAATTCCCGGCTTACAAGCTTAACGCGAACACAAAGTGACTCGTAAGTTTGTAAACCGTAGTATTCTTGAAAAAAAAAGAAATGCTTTAAAATGTATGTAATGTATACTCCAGTAATTTTACGAATTAGGCGATTAACGACTCGTCCCCAACCTGACATTTTGTTGCTAATTGTAATTGTATAAATCTAAATAAACAAAAGGTCCTCGCTCACAAGGTCTCATTTCACATAATCGTGAAGTGGGGACACTTTGGCACTCACAAGTTATAGTAATACAAGTACACACACACACACATACACACACACACACACACACACACACACACACACACACACACACACACACACGCACACACACACACACACACTAGATACTACTGCAGATCATAAACGGACACTACAAATATCACACCTTAACAGCATTTTATTAACGGGCACAACATAATCATAACCCATTCTACAGGCTTGCGACAAGTCAACGTTGCGTTGTGTGTGTGTGTGTGTGTGTGTGTGTGTGCGTGTGTGCGTGCGTGCATATGTGTGTGAGTAAATGAACAAATAAATAGGAAAGGAGAGGGTCCCAGGACAGATCCCTGGGGGACTCCATCCGTAATTATTATTATACTGCAGGGTTTTTAAAGTGGTTTAATAGTAATACACCCAACATCCGTCCCTGCCGATAGAACGCGTACACACACACACACGCACACACACACAAACACAAACCTATGTTTATATACACACACACACGGACCTAGAACATGAACACTCTTTCGGGGGCAGGGTCGATCTTTCTGTGTTTTTAATTTACATTTGTTTGTTTTGTTTTTTTTTGTTTTTTTTGCTTAGTTTTGTTGTTGTTTTTATCACCGGTGTCAATCAAAGACCGAGGTGTGTCGCGTTCTGTTTCGCTCCGGCACACACACACACGCACGCACGCGTGTCGTGCACGCGCCTGACACTGTCAGAGACTCGACTTTAGAGTCCATTCCGTCCGCCTGGCAGGTCTGTAGAGGGAGCCGGCGAGTCACAAAACGACGAGACCAACGTTTTAGTTATATTTATAGAAGAAAGAAGAAGAAGAACATCAGGAGGAGAAACTGATGATCACGAGGGAGAGATGGAACAGTTTTTCTTTTTGTTTTTAAAGATCTGGTAGAGAGGAGGAAAAATGCAAACGGATTAACGCATCAAAATGCGTTTTTTTTTTTTTTTTTTATGTGTGTGAACTGAACTGAGCTTTACCGCTAAGTGGGATGCGCTAGGGGGCGCTGTCTGAGGTCAGGGCAAATACGGAACGGAGTGAGTGGTTCTACCACTCCAATCCACAGCAATGTGTGTCCCTATGTCTGTCTGTCTGTCTGTCTGTCTGTCTGTCTGTCTGTCTGTCTGTCTGTCTGTCTGTCTGTCTGTCTGTCTGTCTGTCTGTCTGTCTGTCTGTCTGTCTAGGGTACCAACAACGGGTGAGGAAAGTGATGCAGTTGAGCTTGATTCACACTGTGCAACAGCTGCGTGATGGGAGGTTTTCAGCAGCCATTGTGCAGGGGCGGATTGGCCATCTGGAGTACAGGGACTTTTCCCGGTGGCCTGCGCCACCTAGTGGCCTGGACAAGATCCAAAATGCACTAGTGGCACTTCCAAAAAGCACTAGAATGTGCTAGATGCTCGCCTGGAACATACAGATCAAAATGACCATTAATCTTCTACATTCTCTAGTTGGGCTAATTCACATGATGAATATTTTAACTCTTGAGGGTGTAAAAATGAAACCAAATGGACCCGCAAGGGTCCATTTGGTTTCATTTTTACGCTCTCAAAGAGTTACATCTGGTTAACCAGCTGCCCCCACCAGGGTGGCCTAGCTGGCAAAGGCAAAATTGTCCCGGTGGGAAAATGTGTGCCAATCCGCCCCTGCCATTGTGTCACATACACACACACAGGCCAGTGAGGCAGGGCGGTGCAGTACAGTACAGTACAATACAGTGCAGTGCAGTGCAGTGCAGTACAGTACAGTACAGTACAGGACAGTACAGTACAGTACAGTACAGCACCGCTCAATTCAGACGGGTGGGATTTTTTTTTAGTCACTGTATGAGATGAGTTGATCCTGTGTTATCGGAACCCTCCCAACTATACTGAGGTCGATCCTTTGCCTTATGTTATTATTAATATTATATTATTATTGTTGTTGTTATTTTGTTGTTGTTGTTGTTTTCTTCCTTCTGCCCCGTCGGACTGCTAAAGCAGCGTCAGATAAAGATAAACAAAAATTAAAAAGATGACAGAAGACTCCTCCTCCTCTGTCCGGATGAGTCGCTTAACTTTAGTCGCTGCACTTGTGGGGCCTCTTTTTTATTTTGTTGTTTCTTTTTTTTGTTTGTTTTTTGACAAGTTCAGGGAGGTATCTGTCGTACGGAAAAAAAAACCCACAACGGCTTCTATACACACACAAAAAACAAACAACGCTCTTCCATGTTCTTCCTCCTCGACTAACGGAAAAATCACCCACAATGCACTGGGATGGGAACACCTGGACTACTACTAGTACTACTACTACTACAGAGGACGACTCCACAGGGTTTAATTAGCACCCAAGTCGGGTTCCCTTAAAAGAAAATGCTTTGTTGGTCTTCTGTGAGGACCCCTTGGGGGGGGGGGGGGGTTCCAACTCTTCCAAAGGGACCCCCTGTATATACAGAGACAGGTCTGTGGCTCTGAGAGATCCTCTCAGGGTCACTTTGGGGGTGGAACTAAAAGAGGCTCCCGTTCGAGGAACAAACAGTCGGTTTGAACCTAAAAGTTGTTGCTCTACTTCCGGTTCATCTTACTCTCCTTCCTGGAGGAAGGGGGGTCCAGGGGATGTGATCCCGTCTCCTATCCCTCGGTTTCCTGGTCAGGCTTCCCACAGGACTCTACCATCGGTGAGACACTGTTTTTTTTTCCTCCATTGAATACTTCTACTATTATTGCATTTTGTGTTACTTTAAACCACGTCGGTTTGGATCACATGGTTTGTCTAAAAAGACGAAGCTTTTTTTGGACACGGTGGACTATAAAGAGGAGAAACCTAACGACAAACCAGACGTATAAACGAACGAACGAACGGACGAGACTTCCGAGACCAAAACCTAATCATCCTCCTCGCAAACCAACAGCATCCGGAGGAGATTGACGTCCGATTGCTGTACTTCCTGCTGCAGGGCAACGATGTCACTTCCTGTCTGACAACAAAAGCACACTATTTACTACTATAGCTCCTCCCCCAAAACGTCTGTCTGTCTGTCTGGCTTCCTGTCTGCAGCTGTAAAGCATGCGGCGCGTACGGTGGCGAGGGGATAGGGGGTTGGGAGAGTTTCGTAAAAGCTGTTAAACACAAAGACGACGCAACAAACGTACGAACGAGAGACAACAGGTTTGGGGGAGAATAAAAAAGGAAACACAAACCCTGGAAGTTTTAAAGAAACTGTAATCCGTGTTGGGGGGGGGGGGGGGGGTGATGGAGACCTTTTTTCATGAACTTTTTCTAAAAGACAAGAGACTGGAGGAAAGACGTTGTAACTAAGGGGTTTGTTCCAACGACATGTCGCGACCGCGTCGACAACGACAACAACAGGGGGGGGGGGGGGGGTACGGAAGTATCTTTTTTTGTAAATATTTTGTGAAATGGAGAGAGGAAAAAAAACAGATGACAAAAAATGGGGGTAAAAAATGAGACGGACGTGTCATTTGGATGAGGGTTCCAAATAAATAGATCAATTTAAACTAATGTTTGTTGTTCTGTTTGCTTATTGCTCAGTGGTGTTGGAAAACGTTCTTCTCACACACTCAGGGTCGGATCTAGGCATGGGCAAGGGGGGGTGGGGGGGGCCCTGACTCCCCCACCAACATGATGACATGCAAAACAACCCACGAGATTTCAAATTAAACTGCTTATATTTAAAATGATTTGAAACACTACTACTGCTCATACTAGCCACTTTACAGGAGAAAATACCATGGATCTTATCTGTTTTGCATGGCATGTATTATTATAAGTTACAAAATTATATATGTTTCACTTTACAACAAAATACTATCTATGGATCTTGTCTTTTTTAATCTCCTATCTTATAAATCACAAATTTCTACAGTATATGTTCCACTTTACAAAGAAATACTATGGGCCATATTTTTGAGTGACTTATGTATTAGGTCTTAAGTCTAAACTTGGAGGTGTGGCAAAGCTGGTTGGCCACTCAGAACGGCCAAACAGCTTTGCCACACCTCCAGGTTTTGACTTAAGACTTAAGACCTGATACTTAAAGGAGAATTCCACACCAAAACACATTGGGCATCAATCTCCCTTGATTCCTGTGACATGATACATAATTGTCCTTGATTTTTGTCACAGATGTCCCATTTTCTACATTTCACCATGGGGTCCCCGTCCCCACGACGACGTTGGGAACAGTTAATTCTCTTGGCGCCGTCCACGCGGGGCTCGTGGACATCCCGTTAGAACCCCTCCGCCGGTCACGCGGACGGCTCGTATCACGACGAGATGTAGATTTCATTCTTTAATCCAACTATTAGTCCGTGCGCATCGTCTGATGATCATCCCGTTGCTGACTTTCATTTGGGACAGAATTGGGGAAAAAAAAATTTCCCCCGTCCCATTGACATTCATTCAATCCAATGCATTCAAACGGCTCTCCTCCGGTTTGCCCCCTCAATGTCGCTGGCGCATGGGTTAAGCAGCCAGGGCTACACAGCACTTCCTGACTTGTGAGCCGGATGTTTTGGGGCAGATCGCCAGATGATCGATTAGGCAAGACAACAGACACAGCATAACAGAAACAGCACATCCTGTTTAGGAGATCTGAGCTTCAAAATAAGGGCTTTTTTACCGATCGAACTGGTTTGAGCCGCGGCAGTGGAAAGAAAACAAAGAAAATCCGATCGCGCTCAATGAGTTAACATGGCTGCAGGTTGTCTTTATTCTACTGCGGATATTTCTGTAACTCCAAACTTATTTTTTTCACACGTCATATCAAACCACACACTACAAGATAATTGGACCACTATATGATTTTTTAAAAACTCAGCCGGCACCTGTGGGACAGGAGTTTCAACCGGAGTGATTGGAGAGGAGAGTGGCAAAAGGGAGGGGAGGGGAGGAGGAGGAATAGATTACCTCTGGGATTACATGTAAAGGCTGCCCCAGAGTGAAATAAAACTCAAGCTTGTTTGAGTATACGATTAAAATACGATGTGTGGAGAAAAAAACAAGTTTGGAGTTACAGAAATACCCGCAGTAGAATAAAGACAACCTGCAGCCATGTTAACTGTTCCCAACGTCGTGGTGGGGACGGGGACCTCATGGTGAAATGTAGAAAATGGGACATCTGTGACAAAAATCAACTACATTATGTATCATGTCACAGGAATCAAGGTAGATTGTGTTCTCCTATAAGAAACTCATAATAGGACTACTATGATTCTGCATTGCACTAGCCTGGTCTATAGCCCTCAATGATTTTGGCCTTGGGGGGCGGGGGGTGTCGTGGGATCCACACGGCGGAAGTGCTGCGCTCTGATTTGATCTCACTAACGTGTCGTCATCTCCGGCCCTCCCCCGCCCGTCCACTGCTGTTCTACGTCACATCATTTAGAGCGACGCCCACCCCGGAAGGTTCACTCCCACTTGAAGGCCACTTTCCAACGTGCGTTAGTCCAGGCTTTCCGTTTTCGCGCAAGGCGAACGAAAATGAAAGCCTGGGTGTCGAGGCTAGCATTGCACTAATCACCAATTAAAACCATATAGAATACAATACCTATTGGTATTGCTATAGACAACAGAATAATCTATCACGACAAAACCCGTGGTAAATCTATATATATATAAAATCTGTTAATGAGGATTTAAGGTGGGGAAAATAATTCCCAAAGTGTATAGGTATCCGAAGGGCCAGTTTATATAGACAATATTTTAGGCAAATGAAAAACCTAAATGTCTACTGTGTACTAAATGTCTCACTAGTATACCACAATTTACTCTTACATTGGTGTGTGGGTGAGGGTGAACGGCACAAATCTATGTACAGCTGTGGATATATATATATATATATATATATATATATATATATATATATATATATATATATATATATATATATATATATATATTTATATATATATATATATATATATATATATATGCACCATTTATCATTAACTAAATCTGCAGCATATTTGGCCCTCACAAGTGTGATAAAACGGAGTACAAACACACACGCGCGTGCGCGCGCACACACACACACACACACACACACACACACACACACACACACACACACACACACACACACACACACACAAACACATCTGCTAAACAGCTGTCTGGTGGTGCACAAGAGAGAGAAGAGAAGTAGTTATCCTGACGCCTGTGTGTGAATCACACACACACACACACACACACACACTGATAAAAGAACCACAGAACTGTGTGTTCTCCTCTTCAGCAGGGGCGGATCTAGGCATGGGGGGGGGGGCAATGCCCCCCTAAATGCCCAGTCTGCCCCCCCAAACACGATGGCATGCAAAAACAACCCAAGATATTTCAAATTAAAGTGCTTATATTTAAAATGATTTGAAACACTACTACTGCTACTAACTAACTACAGCTGTGTCACCACTAAACCAACAGCATTTCATCATTGAAAACAGAAAACTCTCTGAGTCAGACCTTTAGCTTTATGCATGCTGCGTGTCTGTTGCAACTTCAACAACAACTGATGTTATTATTGATGCTTTACTTGACTAATAAAAGTCCTGTAACCGAAAAAGGTATGGGTGCGGCTTCATCGCCCGTTGAAGCCGCCCCCATACCATTTTCTCTTGCCCCTCCAACACGTTCTCTTGCCCCCCCCCCCCCCCCCCCCCCCCCCCCCCCCCCCCCCCCAAATGGGACATGTTACATCCGCCCCTGCTCTTCAGAGGGTTTCTCTAAAGACACTAGTCTACAGGGCCGGATTTAGCATGCAGCCCTACTAGGGTGGGCTGGGAGAAGGCAGGGTGTATGGGCAACTCAGCAGTGTTTTTCAACCTTTTTGACACCAGTGCCCACTATTTATTCAGCATTTGAGCCACAGAGGACCACTATTTGACAACATTTAAGCTCCACAGACCCAAAACTAAAGATTTATTTTGTTTTTGTCCAACAATTCCAGGCTGGATTTGGGGAAACAAAACAGTCCAACATACAGATCAAAATGACCATTAATCTTCTACATTCTCTAGTTGTGTAGACTTGGGCTAATTCACATGATGAATATTTAAACTCTTTGAGAGCGTAAACATGAAACCAAACGGACCCTTGCGGGTCCGTTTGGTTTCATGTTTACGCTCTCAAAGAGTTACATCTGGTTAACCAACTTCCCACCATTTAGCCTGGGGACCACCTGGACCTCTCTCAACCACTGGTGGTCCCCAGACCACTGGTTGAAAACCACTGATATTACCTTCCATTAATTGGGTGCATGCATGGGCAGGATGCACGTTTTGGTGCACCCTGCCCACCCCTGCCCCCCCTATAGATCCGGCCCTATAGTCTATAACAGGGGTGGCCAACCCGTGGCTCGCGAGCCGCATGCGGCTCTTCAGCTGGTTACATGTGGCTCTTAAGGGGCTTCCACATGAAACCAGCAAAAACCTTTTTTTATACCAGGGCCCACCATTTATTCAGAATTTGAGCCATGGACTACCATTTGATGACATTTTAGCTCCACAGACCCCAAAGCTAAAGATTTTGTTTTACTTTTGTCAACAATTCCAGGCTGGATTTCAGAGAAAACAAAACAGTCAAACATACAGATCAAAATGACCATTAATCTTCTACATTCTCTAGTTGTGTAGACTTGGGATAATTCACATGATGAATATTTTAACTCTTGAGAGCGTAAACATGAAACCAAATGGACCAACCAAATGAATGAACGCAAGGGTCCATTTGGTTTCATGTTTACGCTCTCAAAGAGTTACATCTGGCTAACCAACTTTCCATCATTTAGCCTGGGGACCACCTGGAATCCTCTTTGATGTGGCTCTTTGCAGTAACACAATGAAAAACGTGGCTCTTAGTCTGTGACCGGTTGGCCACCCTGGTCTATAACAACACCCAATGGAAAATGGGTTGAACTCTTCCAGAGTTCATCTCAGAGGCAACGCACCCCCTCCCCCCCCTCCCCCTCACCCCACCAACACTTTCATCATCCTCAAGCCCATAATTAATCCACATAAACTGCCTTCTGTGTTTCCAAAGTGTCATTCTGACTGGCTGCAGTCACACACGCCACGCAGGGGCGGATCTAGGCATGGGCATGGGGGGGGAGCAATGCCCCCCCCTAAATGCCCAGTCTGCCCCACCAAACATGATGGCATCCAAAACAACCCAAGATACCCAAGAAATTAAAGTGCTTATTATATTTAAAATGATGTGAAACACTACTACTGCTACTAACTAACTACAGCTGTGTCACCACTAAACCAACAGCATTTCATCATTGAAAACAGAAAACTCTCTGAGTCAGACCTTTAGCTTTATGCATGCTGCCTGCCTGTTGCAACTTCAACAACAACTGATGTTATTATTGATGCTTAATTGCGTAATAAAAGTCCGCACCCATACCATGTTCTCTTGCCCCAAATGTTACATCCGCCCCTGATGCCACGCCAGAGACACATTTTTCCGTGTGACGCCTCGTCAGTGGCGTTTCTAAGCAATTTGGAGCCCCAGGCAAGAGGGGAGGGGCTCCAGGGAAAATCTTCTGTGACGTCATACCTATGACAGGCACTGTAAAATGGCGCCCCCCAAGGGATAGAATTATGAACTATTTTTAAACTATTAAAAGAACATATTATGTGTTTTCAAATGTTCAATTCTCGGCAGCGTGGCGACACAGAATGTGTGGAAGGATACGTGTTCATTCTGAGTGTAGAGAGACCGTGTCCGGACGTCTGTCTGGACAATGATGGAGAAGAAGAGAAGAAGAGCGGCCATCTTGTTAGAGTCAACAGGCCTCTGAGACTCTCATCTCTTATCTGTAGTCGGGTCACATGGGCAACAGCTCCAGCAGCAGCCGCTTCGACCTCTATCCATGGATTGAATAGAGCATAATCACGAGTAATCACACGATCGAATACAACGAGTAGACGCAGATAACAGATACCCGCCGGGCAAGTAGATATTTTGTATTCATTGCATCGGTGGATCACGGCTACTACTAGTAGGGCGGAGCGAAGCATAGTTTTACTGAAGTTATGTTTAGGGTTAGTAACCGCATAAAGCACCGTCTAACCCTAACCCTAGCCTAATCCTAAACCCTAAACATAACCTCAGTAAAACTAGGCTATGCCTACACCTAACCCCAACCCTAAACTTAACCTCAGTAAACTTATGCCTAAACCTAACCTAACCCTAAAAATAAATAAAGGAGTTTTACAGAACTCCATTTCTAGTCCACACAACATCTCGAAGGTATATTAATGACAAAGTAAACTGAGTAAACCTTTGAAAATGGGTGGTTCAGATTGAAAGCTCCACCTCTATGGCCAAGTGTTACTTTAACTGGCAACTGTTAGACAGCGCAGCGCGTTTTGGTTGACTGAAATGTTTATATTATTTTGGTGTGGATCACCCCAGAGTGTGTATGTAATAATGCTACAGCCACTGAGCCACTAGGGCTGTGTTCTGGAGCCGCATGTGGCTCCTGAGCCGCAGGTTGCTGACCCCTGCGGCCTATACTAGCATCATGTCCAGGGGGTGTACTATGTACTTGTACATCAAGCTGCCTCACTATCGGAAATCCAATAGTATTTGTTCCAAAATCTGATAGGATTTTTCTATTGGACTTTTCTCAAATCCTAGATGATTTTTTGACTAGGCTGGGTTCAGGCTCCATGAGGCCTGAACAAGTTATTATCTTCTACTGTGATACAATACTTATGTACTTGTGTTCAATTACTTAAAAAGAAAGAAAAAAAAGATTAAAAAAAAAAAATGCCTATTCCCTTAGTCTTATAGTTTATCATTAAGTCTTAGTCTTTTGAAAACACACATTTGGTCTTTTAGTCCCATTTTGCAATTATGTTTTGTTAGTCTAGTCTAGTCTTAGTCGACTAAATATCACAAAAACTTTAGTCACAAATATCACAAAAACTTTAATCTTCGTCACCACTAAACCCCTTATCCCTTATCCTCTGTGCTATTTTAAACTATTTTAAAAAACATTTTTTTCAATAGTTAAAATGGCCAGTCTGCAAAGCTCACAATGTGTCAACAGATTGTGTCAACACATAGACATTTCCGAAAAGTTTTTTTTTTTTAAATAGTAAAGAGGGATAAGGGGTTTGGGATAAGCGGTTTAGCGTGTAACGAAAATGGAGCCCTAACTGCCACACTTATAGAGATGCGCAGTGACGTCACCGCCCCTGTTCCACTAGTGGATTCCTCATTCATTTTCCTCATAGACTTTTCGAAAATGGTTAATAAAAACACGATTGCGCCGCGGCCAAAGCCAACTCGGGTCGTGACAAATCATGACAACAAACACAATATCGTCATATAATATATAATTAGGAAGAAGTAGAAAACAGCATGATACAAGACTTTTTGTTTCGTTTTTCATCTTAGAAATTATTTTATTGTCCCAAAAGTTTGTGTGTGTCATCATGATTCGTCACGACTCGAGTTGGCTTTGTCCGCGGCGTAATCGTCTTGATATAAATTATTTTCGAAAAGTCTATGAGAAAAATGAATGGGGAAAAGACTTCTGGAACAGGGGCGGTGACGTCACTGCGCATCTCTATACTAAGCACAGCTAGTGGTGAATATGTCAACCATCTCCAACAGTGACACCTTCAGGCTGGCTGGGTCTCTGCATGCTGTCACCAGCAGCTGACCTTTAAACCTGACTGTTTAGGGTTTGGGGAGCTACAAAGGTGACAGGGTTCATCTGTTCCAAACCAGGTGAGAAGGTTCCAAGGGCTGGGTAAGGTGTCATATGTGGCCCTAATCTGGAAACTCAATCTCTCCTGGGGAGTTCTCCACATGTCGGACAGGTTGTCCTCTTGCCTTGCTGTTGCTGTATGGCTCACTGCTGTGATCTTGTAGGTTTCCTCCTCCATCTTGGTAACTTCAGAGATCACCAGGTCCTTCCTCTCCTTCTTGGTTGGTTTTGACCAGGACTTTGGCACTGCTGCCCATGCAGTGCCCACCCTAGACCAGATCTGCCTGATTGTGTGAAGCCAACAATCTCCTGGTGCTTCAGCGCTCCACTGCCTGGTCAACTGCTTTGGATGCATTCCCAGGGGCGGATCTAGGCATGGGTATGGGGGGGGGCAATGCCCCCCTAAATGCTCTGACTGCCCCACCAAACACGATGGCATGCAAAACAACTCAGCTTTATGCATGCTGCGTGTCTGTTGCAACTTCAACAACTGATGTTATTATTGATGCTTTACTTGCTAATTTAAGTCCTGTAACGTAAATGGTATGGGTGCGACTTCGCCGACTTCATCACCTGTGGCGCGAAGCCACGCCACGCCCCCCCCAATTGGGAAATGTTACATCCGCCCCTGTGCATTCCACTTCCGTGGAGTTTTGATCTGAGGGTTGGCAGCTTGTATTGCGGGTCCCTAGAGTCCCTCAGCTCAAAGTGAAGTCGCAACTTTTTTTGTACCCCAGCCTGATGGACTACAGTGGGAGCTGCAGGGTGCATGTTTCTCCCAAACTGTGCTGTGGTGGAGAGGGATGGAGGAAAGGCCCAGCCACTTCCGGATGAAGTTGTTGGCCTTTGCCTCCAGCTTCAGGACCTAGGCATGGGCATGGGGGGGGGCAATGCCCCCCTAAATGCCCAGACTGCCCCACCAAACAAGATGGCATGCAAAACAACCCAAGATACCCAAGAAATTAAACTGCTTATATTTAAAATGATGTGAAACACTACTACTGCTAGTCTGCTACTAACTAACTACAGCTGTGTCACCACTAAACCAACAGCATTTCATCATTGAAAACAGAAAACTCTCTGAGTCAGACCTTTAGCTTTATGCATGCTGCGTGTCTGTTGCAACTTCAACAACAACCAATGTTATTATTGATACTTTACTTGCTTAATAATAGTCTGTAACTGAAAAAGGTATGGGTGCGACTTCATCGCCCGTGGCGCGAAGCGCCACGGGCGATGAAGCCGCTCCCATACCTTTTTCTCTCGCCCTTCCAACATATTCTCTTGTGGGTCATGTTACATCCGCCCCTGTTCAGGACTGTGGTCATGATGTCGCTCATTTTCAGGGGCCACATTAGGCAATGGTAAAAAAAGGACCACACCTTGAACTTCCCTGGCATATAAAGCCTATAATCACAGTCTATATTCCGGTAATCAATGTACAACAATGCCTAATATAATCATTGATCAATGATCAATCCAACATTCAGTTAATAAGGTCGTGCACCTGTTCGTGCGCGCGCGCGTATGTGTGTGTGTGTGTGCGCGCGCGCGTATGTGTGTGTGTGTGTGTGCGCGCGCGCGCGTGCATGACGTAGTGCGTCATCCCCCCTGGTTACCGGTCGGAGGCGTCTTGTCTCTGTTCAGGAGAGAGAGAGAGAGAGAGAGAGGCGACAAGATGGTGAGTTGTTTCCATTTAAACAGGGTAAAATGCACCCATAATTAACTAACACGTCAAAACGTTCAGACCGAGCGACGTTGACGCGCGGTCTGCCTGTCTGTCCCTCTTGTGGACGACAATAATAACTGTCTGTTATCTAAGGCTTTTGTCTCGTGTTGTTGTTTGTGTGAAGAAGAGAGAAAAATCAAAGACCGTTAGGCTAACCCAGCAGACTGAGCCATCTGCTGTCAGAGCTGCGACATTGAGGGGTCAGAAACAAACCGCAGCGCTGCTCGAGCTGCTGCTGTTCAAATTCATGCAGCCTGAAAGAGGGACACACTGGAGTTGGAAATACATCGTTTTCAACGAGGGTGGCGCAAATAAGAGCTGTTTTGGTGCATGTGTGTAAGGTGACAACTGTTTTCAAGTATTGTACAGTAACAATTAAAGTCTGTGTAGGTTTATGTTGTACTATTACTCCAAAACGAGGTTTTCAACCCTTTTCATACCAGGAAAAAGGACCACAATTTGATGTTGAGTTGAGTCTTTCGGACCCCTAAACTAAGATTTTTTCAAGTTTGTGTCCACAATTTAGGAGTGATAAACTGGTATTCAAAAATACCAGTTCTTCCACATTTTCTGAATGTGTACATTCTTTCGGAGTATGAAGTAATTCCCCCTACTTCTGGTCAAGGACCTGTCCCTATTTGTTGTCCTTGTCCCCATTCATTCTCCAGTATAGAAGTCTATGTAGGAGAGCCGCCATTGCACTGGCCCCGTGCAGTGAACGGAGTTGTCACAACTGCAGGGCTCTGTCTGCTGCAAACAGCCTGTTGCCTCTCTCTGTCTCTGTCTCTCCGCTCCGTTCAGTTACCATGGAGGCTGTGGAGATTAGCCTAGCCACGTTACGTTAGCAACGACGACAAAGCTCCTATGTTTAGCTGCTGTAGTAATTAGCTATAGTTGTCCAACAACAACACCTTAGGAAATTAGCCTGCCGAGGGGTGGGGGCTGTAGTAGTTTTCATTAAAGAAGACGGATCATTGTTCACAATATTGTCAGTTAACTGCGCCTTAAAGGGACCCTTGGTTACCCTTTTCTGGTATTTGAATACAGAAAAGGGTCTCTAAAGGGGGGGTGAATTGTCAGGTACATTAGTCTGTGAGCTGTTTATTCTTGTATACTTCTTGCTGCATGATGCAGTCTTCTCCTGGATAGAGCAGAGATCTGTGCAATGCATGCATGCATGTATACGTGCATCCTCCACAGTGTTGCCAACTGCCAAAATCCAAAATGCACTAGTGGTGGCACTTCCAAAATGCACTAAACCAGTGGTTTTCAACCATTTTCATACCAGGGCCCACTATTTATTTTACAGGCTAATTTAGGAGAAATGACTGGGAAAATGTTGGTTAAAAATAGGAATTCTTTTACATTTTTTACACGTGTAGATTCTTGAAAATTAGGTAATTCAGAATTAATTAAATGTAATGTAACTCTTGAGAGCGTGAACTGAAGCCAAATGGACCCTTATGGGTCCATTTGGTTTCATTTCACGCTCTCAAGAGTTACAGATCTCTTAAGGGTCCATTTGGTTACCAATGGTCATTTCTAGGAAGGAAGGAGGGTCATAGGAGGAAAAATGGCGCTTGTCAACCAATTTCACCCCAACTCACCAGCAAAAAAGCACTAGATTTTCCACCAGGAGTGTTTCACTAATTATGGCGCTAGGGAGGTCTAGAAAAAAGCTAAATATAGCAGCAAATGTGCCAAGTTGGCAACACTGCATGCATGCATACATACATACATGCATCCTCCCTCAGCTCAAAGAGCAATAGAGGGATGCTGCTCCTGGGAATACACAATGTGCAGCTGGGACCATGGAGCCATGGATGTTTATCAAACAGTCAGGATCCAGAGGGACAGTTTAGGGCTCACAACATCATCATTGAAAACAGAAAACTCTCTGAGTCAGACCTTTAGCTTTATGCATGCTGCGTGTCTGTTGCAACTTCAACAACAACTGATGTTATTTTTGATGCTTTACTTGCCCAATAAAATTCCTTGCCCAACATGTTCTCTTGCCCCCCCCCCCCCCAAATGGGACATGTTACAACCGCCCCTTGCTTACAATAGGTGATGGAACAATATTAGCACAACACTAGTTCATTTTATGACCCATCTATTACATGGAACCAGGCCTGTGCTTTTTGTGTCTATCACTATGCTAAAAAAAAAGTAGACTTTGCATGTGAAGGTAGAGCGAATGTTGCTCGAATAATGTTAGAGCAACTTTGTAAAATATTATTTTAGAAATCGGTCAACGATACAAATGACATTATAGTTTTGTGGACTTATGTAGTTTTAATGCTTGGCCCAGTGCCGCCCCACAAAATGACTGAAGTATGAAGTAAGTTATTGTATACTTATAGTATGAATGATGACCCTTTTGGTTATTGTCAGAATTGCCAGAAAGAGAAAATAAAAACTATAAAGACTGATATAAAAACTGTTTTATCTACACAAGAGATGGGAGCTAGTGAGATGGATGGATGGATGGATGGATGGATGGATGGATGGATGGATGGATGGGTGGCATGCCATTCTAGTGGGATGGATGGGGAGATGGATGGATGGATGGATGGATGGATGGATGGATGGATGGATGGATGGATGGATGGGTGGCATGCCATTCTAATGGTGGCTGGCTGGCTACAATGGCCTCCCTGTTTGACACCGGCAGCCGGCTACCGTCACATGGGCTGTTTGGAGTGTGTGTCAGGGGCGGATCTAGGCATGGGCATGGAGGGGCAATGCCCCCCTAAATGCCCAGTCTGCCCCACCAAATATGACGGCATGTAAAACAACCCAAGATATTTCAAATTAAAGTGCTTATATTTAAAATGATGTGAAACTCTACTACTGCTACTAAGTAACTACAGCTGTGTCACCACTAAACCAACAGCATTTCATCATTGAAAACAGAAAACTCTGAGTCAGACCTTTAGCTTTATGCATGCTGCGTGTCTGTTGCAACTTCAACAACAACTGATGTTATTATTGATGCTTTACTATAAAAGTTCTGTAACTAAAAATGGTTTGAAGCCGCCCCCCCCCCCCCCCCCCCCCCCCACCATTTTCTCCTGCCCCCCAAATTTGGAAATGTTACATCCGCCCCTAGTGTGTGTGTGTCTGCGTGCGTGTGTGTGTGCGCACACTCACTCACTGCTCACCACTCTTTGCTTGTGTGCAATAATTCTAAATAATGAAATTGACATCTTTTCAAAATGTGACAGCTAATACACCAGTAGTTGTTGTTGATGACATCAGAGAAGTCACCATCTTAGAACTAGGCTGTGCGTTTGACTCTAGCCTTATCTGCAGGAGGCATTTCTTGCTAAGGTTTTAAAATACAAACCTCTCAGAAATGCAATTGAACAACTTAGGTGCAAAAGTAAAAGTCACATTATTTGTCACTACGTTACCGCAGCGAAATTACCCTATTGGCCTGAATATAAGACTATGTTTTTTTCCCCAATGGAAATATCCCAAAAAATGGAGTCGCCTTATATTCAGGGCTTATACTATTTGACATTCAATGTTCTTTTTTCTGTAAATGGGTCTTGAAAAAATGAGGGTCGTCTTGTAAACGAGTCGTCTTATATTCGGGACGATACGGTAGTTCTCTGCTTTTGACCCATCTCTTGGGGCGGTGAGAGCAGCGTGCGCCGCGCTCGGGAATCATTAGTTGATTTGACCCCCAATCCATCCATCCCTTTGATGCTGAGTGCCAAGCAGGGAGGCATTGTAGGTCCCATTATTACAGTCTTTGGTACGACCCAGCCGGGAATCGAACCCCAGCCTCCCAGTTTCAGGGCGGACACTCTAACCACAAGGCCACTGTCTGGGCTGTGTTTGTGTTTTACAGGGACTGCTGTCGATACTGCGCAAACTAAAGAGCACCCCGGACCAGGAGGTGAGGATTCTACTACTGGGTCTGGACAATGGAGGGAAAACCACCCTGCTCAAACAGCTAGCATCTGAGGACATCAGTCACATCACCCCCACACAGGTAATCTCACATGTTCTCCCGTGTCCCCTAGGGTAGATACCCTCACATGTTCTCCCCGTGTCCCCTAGGGTAGATACCCTCACATGTTCTCCCGTGTCCCCTAGGGTAGATACCCTCACATGTTCTCCCCGTGTCCCCTAGGGTAGATACCCTCACATGTTCTCCCCCCCGTGTCCCCTAGGGTAGATACCCTCACATGTTCTCCCCGTGTCCCCTAGGGTAGATACCCTCACATGTTCTCCCCGTGTCCCCTAGGGTAGATAACCATAAATAGAATAGGAAATAAACATAAAAGCAGCAGAAATGATTGTAATTGAGGCACGTAGGAGGTAGAGAGTGAAAACAGAGGGGACAAAATAAATAACAATGAACGCTTTCGAGGAGAACTGTTGTCTCTCTGCATGTCCACAGGGCTTCAACATAAAGAGTGTCCAGTCTCAGGCAGGGGCGGATTGGCACATATTTTCCCACCGGGACAATTTTGCCTTTGCCAGGCCACCCTGGGGGGGGTGGGGGCAGCTGGTTAACCAGATGTAACTCTTTGAGAGCGTAAAAATGAAACCAAATGGACCCTTGCGGGTCCATTTGGTTTCATTTTTACACCCTCAAGAGTTAAAATATTCATCATGTGAATTAGCCCAACTTAGTCTACACAACTAGAGAATGTAGAAGATTAATGGTCATTTTGATCTGTATGTTCCAGGCGAGAATCTAGCACATTCTAGTGCATTTTGGAAGTGCCACTAGTGCATTTTGGATCTTGTCCAGACCACTAGGTGGCGCCGCAGGCCACCGGGAAAACTCCCTATACTCCAGATGGCCAATCCGCCCCTGGTCTCAGGGCTAACTGTTGTCTCTGTCCATGTCCACAGGGCTTCAACATAAAGAGTGTCCAGTCTCAGGGCTAACTTGTCTCTGTCCATGTCCACAGGGCTTCAACATAAAGAGTGTCCAGTCTCAGGGCTAACTGTTGTCTCTGTCCATGTCCACAGGGTTTCAACATAAAGAGTGTCCAGTCTCAGGGCTAACTGTTGTCTCTGTCCATGTCCACAGGGCTTCAACATAAAGAGTGTCCAGTCTCAGGGCTAACTGTTGTCTCTGTCCATGTCCACAGGGTTTCAACATAAAGAGTGTCCAGTCTCAGGGCTAACTGTTGTCTCTGTCCATGTCCACAGGGTTTCAACATAAAGAGTGTCCAGTCTCAGGGCTAACTTGTCTCTGTCCATGTCCACAGGGCTTCAACATAAAGAGTGTCCAGTCTCAGGGCTAACTGTTGTCTCTGTCCATGTCCACAGGGCTTCAACATAAAGAGTGTCCAGTCTCAGGGCTTCAAGCTGAACGTTTGGGACATCGGTGGACAGAGGAAGATCAGACCTTACTGGAGGAACTACTTTGAGAACACAGATGTGCTGGTGGGTGGAGTGAATGAGAATGAACCAAAAAAAAAATGAGTTCACTCAGCTTTCTTTATCGACAAAATAACAAAAAGCACAAGCACAAAAGTGAAATAGCCAATCTACAGGATCGCACCCGTCAAGTATTAACCCTTAGTGTCCTGAACGCGTTTTGGTGTTTTATCTGTTGAAAAATAGCAGATCAACAAGCTCATGTCGCGCCACCGAGTGGCGCGACATGAGCTTGTTGTTCTGCTATTTTTGAAAAATTGTGAAAATGTGCTGCAAATCTCTGAATACATTATTTTGGAAGCAAACATTTTATCTCAATTTTTTGCTTCTGGGGAACCCCGAGAACAACATGTTTTCAGATGGCGGTCTGCAGCCAAATATGGATAATTATGGTGGTCCTTGGCTAGAAATATGTTAGCATCACTGACACAGGAGCACAGATTTTTCAGAAAAACTAAAATCTAGTGTCAGAAACTATAGAATCTAGTGTCAAAAACTCGATTCTAGCGTCAGAAAGTATATTCTAGTGTCAAAAAGGAGATCCTAGCACCAGAAACTATCATTTAGTGTCAATAACTAGAATGTAGTGTCGGAAACTACTGTAGAATGTAGCGTCAAAAGCTAGAATGTGGCTGCGAACTGAAAGTAGCACCTCTCATACAATACTCATATAAGAGAATAGTTAATATAAGATCCATGGTATGTCTTTGTAAAGTGAAACAACTATAAACCATATAGGTAATTCTAGAATTCTATATCACATTCAAAAAAATATATATAACATCCATAGTATTTTTGTGTGAAGTGAAATGTGCCACTTTCAAGAGTTTGCATATGAAGTTCTTTCCATATGAGTTCCCTTTCTTCTGTTCATATTTCTTTGTGTTGTTGTTGTTGTAGTTGTTTTGTTATTTATTTGTTTTATCCGTCTCACTTCATGTTGTAAAGTGTGTATTTATTGACCGACATTCGGCTCATGCTTTACGTTTCAGATTTACGTCATCGACAGCGCAGACAGGAAGAGGTTTGAAGAAACGGGGCAGGTAATTATTATCACAGTCACAAAGCTGGTGTTCTGAGGGGGTTTGAACTGGCAGAGGTCTGTTGTGGTCATTATCAATTAATATTCGACCTCTGAATGCAATGCAATGCAATGCATTCAAACAAGCCAAGTGATAAGGGTTGATGACCATCAAATACACTAATTCTGCGCTTGTGTGTGTGCAGACGTTGTTTTTTGAGAACTTAAAACATTCATCATGTGAATTAGCCCAAGTCTACACAACTAGAGAATGTAGAAGATTAATGGTCATTTTGTTCTGTATGTTTGACTGTTTTGTTTCCCAAATCCAGCCTGGAATTGTGGACAAAAGCAAAAGAAATCTTTAGTTTTGGGGTCTGTGGGGCTAAAATGCTGAAGAAATGGTGGGCCCTGGTGCCACTACCAGCCGCCCTAGCGGGAATCGAACCCAGGACTAACCGCTGTGCCGCCGTGTTTATGTTCTGCAGGAGCTTGCGGAGCTGCTAGACGAGGAGAAGCTGAGCGGCGTTCCTGTGCTGATCTTCGCCAACAAACAGGACCTGCTGACAGCAGCTCCAGCCTCTGAGATCGCAGAGGGTCTCAACCTCCACACCATCAGAGACCGGGTCTGGCAGATCCAGTCCTGCTCCGCCCTGACCGGGGAGGGGATCCAGGTGAGGATAGTCCTCTCACCATCTGAGCAAAAAAGTTCCGGGTCTGAAGTCAGTCAAAACTTCCTTTGTGCTCGCAAAGCCGTTGTAAAAGTTTAAAAGCTGTAATCCTGTGCACTTTGCACACTTCTAAAACTGCTTTGTTCGTTGAAACCTTTTTTTCTTGAAAATAAGAGTAAACAAGTCAAGACGGTAGTGAGGACTGAACAGGGTTGTAAATACAGTAACTCCTGCCGACCATTGATAGACTCTACATGCACAAGATGGTCCTTTTCTGCACGGCTCTGCTTTTCAAACGCAACCTTTCTCTTCCCTTCTGTTTCAGGAGGGAATGAACTGGGTCTGCAAGAGCGTCAACGCCAAGAAGAAGTAGCACTAGAACCGCCTCTCTGTCTGTCACGTCTTCTACTGCTCACACACACACACACACACACACACACACACACACACACACACACACACACACACACACACACACACACACACACACACACACACACACACATACCCATCCTGACCTTTGGTGAAATGGGATACACACTACCTGTGAATGTATGCACACTACTAATACCACATGGACTTGAAGAGAGTTTTTCTTTTTTTAAAAACCTGCCTGTGTGCCGCCTCCCGTGATGCCACCACCCCACCACACCATGCCACGCTCCATCATTCAGCATCAGAGAGATGTTCGCTAATATCTACACCACAACCTAATCGTCTGTTCGGGGACCACCACCGGGCGGGGACCACCACCGGGCAGGCGGTCTGGTCCGGTTTGGTCCAGTTCAGTCTGGTCCGCAGGCTAGGAGGAGGAGGAGGAGGACCATGGTTGATTCCCAGTTTAAACCTCATCGTAAAAAAAAACTCAAACATGCCCTCTATTTTAACTGCTGTCCTTCATTATTACGCCTGATTTAACATGTCTGTGTCTCACGTCGGATACAGCAGATCGAGTTTAAAGGGATATTCAGTGATTTCACTTAGTTCAAACAATTATTGTTTTCTTCTCTTTTTTTGGATAATCCTCCCTACTGTAGAGTGTGGAGACCATATAAGGAGTTCCTCCCTGTCCCCAGGGGACCACTGGGGTTAAAAAAAACAACAACAACTCTAGTTTCACTTTGGGCTTTGGGAGGAAAAGCCTTCATCCAATGGGGATGAGAGGTGGGAGAGGTCTGGCCTTCCTCCAATCAGGATTGAGTGCGGGCGGACCTTGGTGTTCCCCTCCCCTCCATACATCTTACCGCGGGACTGGAGGGTTTTCCAAATCACCCAAATCACTGAATTCTCCTTCATTCACGGCGGCCATCTTGCCAGAGTGCTCAATGTGTGTTATTAATCAACAATTGGTTAATTTGAAAAAAAAAGGTCTTCGTCAGTCTCTTCCTAAATTTATGCTCAATGACCGTGTGAAAAATCAGATTAATAGGTGCAGTCAGTGAGGAGTTATCGCGGTTTCAGACATTCGCAGGCGAGCCATCTACCTTTCTTATGGATTTGTCTGTTTTTTCGGCGTGCGACACCAAGCACACATCGCCCGTTAGTTAGGAAACCACCGATTGCGCCTGTCCTCTCGGAACTCCTTTTTTTCTCCACCAGGCTCTCACAGCCTTGTAACCAACTGTACCCCGTGTTTTTTTGGTTATTTCTCCCGTACATTCCAACTCCCTCTTTTTCACCCGTCGTTCACATAGGTTGACATGTTGTATTTTGATTTTTTTTTTTGTTTGTTTTGTTTCGTTTTGTACTGTATATCATTCATTCCGCAATGGCTGTAAGCGCTTTCCCTGGCTATGGCTCGTGTTTTTTCTCTCTTTGGAGCGACTCAAGTGAGGTCTATTTTTATATAATTCTTTATTTATGTTGAGGTAGAGTTTAGGGCGCTTCCAAACAACGACGACGATGACAAGGCATGATCAGTGATGGGCAAGATACTGGGAAAACGTAGTAAGCTACACTACTTGTTACTCTCGAAAAAATCTAGCTAAGCTACACTACAAGCTATCCCCAGATAATTGTAGCAAGCTACACTACAAGCTACACGGCAAAGGTAGCTTGATGTAGCTTGCATCAACACTACATATATAAATATATATCAAAACTTGTGATGTTGTACCAAATGTACAACCTTCTAAAAATAATCATAATAATAATTTAGGGATGGGTTTGAACATAGGATGGGAGCATGCCTAAGTTTTGGGATGTATATTAGAGGATTTCTACCCATTAAAATGGGTGGAATTTGAAAATGTGTGTGGGAAAATGTAGTAAGCTACACTCCTTGCTACCCTACTTGTTGAAACAAGTAGGGTAGCTTCACTACAAGCTACTCGGAACAAGTAGTGTAGCTTCACTACACGCTATTCCCAGAACAAATGTAGTAAGCTACACTACACAAGTTACAGGAAAATGTAGTTAAGCTATGTAGCTTAGCTACTTGTAACAAGCTACTGCCCATCACTGGGCATGGTGTGTGTGTGTGTGTGTGTGTGTGTGTGTGTGTGTGTGTGTGTGTGTGTGTGTGTGTGTGTGTGTGTGTGTGTGTGTGTGTGTGTGTGTGTGTGTGTGTTTTTCTCCCTGGAGCCCCCCCCCTTACCAAATGGACCCATCCGTAACGTAAGGGTCCATTTGGTAAGCCCCCGATCTAGGATGTTGTTTGAGGAACACTGTCTGCTGTCTTGCAGCCTCCTCTGTAAAAGAATCGTACTGTTAATGTTAATATGTATAATAAAACAAAGGGAACACTATTGAATGGAATGGTTGAGAGAGATGTTACGTTTCTATTGTATTAACTGTAAATACGTTGGCCCTATGCTTGTATGTGACATTGCGTTGCACGTTATATTAGCGTTATATCTGTTGTTGTTGTTACACTGTAGTCTATAACAGGGGTTTTCAACAGGTGGTCCGGGGACCACCAGTAGTCCTTGAGAGGGTTCCAGGTGGTCCCCAGGCTAAATGATGGAAAGTTGGTTAACCAGATGTAACTCTTTGAGAGCGTGAAAATGAAACCAAATGGACCCTTGCGGGTCCATTTGGTTTCATTTTCACACTCTCAAGAGTTAAAATATTCATCATCTGAATTAGCACCACTTAAGAAGTTTACAGTGTTTTGTTGGCAAAAATCCAGCCTGGAATTGTGGACAAAAAACAAAAGATTTCTTTAGTTTTAGATCTTTGGGGCTAAAATGTCATCAAATGGTGGTCCGTGGCTCAAATGCTGAACAAATGGTGGTCCCTGGAGTCAAAAAGGTTGAAAACCCCTGGTCTATATTTGCATAATCTAATATAGGCTGGCAGATTTTTAACATGCATATATATATATATATATATATATATATATATATATATATATATATATATATATATATATATATATATATATATATATATATATATATATATATATATATATATATATATATATATATATATATATATATATATAGCGCAGTTGTTTTGTTTTAGTTTCTTGCTTCACGGAGGTACTGAGGGAAGAAGTTTCTGCCTGCAGATGTGTTCTTTTTTGATATTTTCCAACGTATTTCTGTCGGAGCGTTTTAAACTAAAGGTACATGATAAAACCTAAAAAAAAAATAAAAGTTTGTGAGAAATAAACTTGCTTCCCAAAGGAGATTATTTAATTACGCAGTACTACTAAGGCTTTCATGATTAAAAATTCATTTACACACACATAGATTAGGGTTGTAGAGGCAACTTTAGTGTGTACAAACACTGTGTTTGTAAACAGAGTAACTCACCTCCACTCTATTGGTTTATTATGAATCTGATGGAGACTGCTGTCCTGTGATTGGCTAAAACGCGGCCTCACCCCACACAACCGTCCCCCTCTCACATTAGCTCCACATTGATTTGTATATATATATATATATATATATATATATATATATATATATATATATATATATATATATATATATATATATATATATATATATATATATATATATATATATATATATATATACTATTTTGATTTTTGACAAAAAAAAAAAAAGTTGCCTACCTTTAAATACAACGTACAACCATGGCAGTACAAAAGGTAACAGATCTACAAGCTGTAGATCCTTTAGACTGCCTATTCGGCAGACTGTTGATCTGGTAGATTTGTTGCTGCCCTGGCATCTGATTGGCCACCGCCAGAGCTGCCCTGGCCTGTGATTGGACAGCAGCTCCTCCCTCTGTATGGGATCAGGTCGCCTCGCAGGTTGCTGATCCGGTCAGGTTTCTGAACCGGATACGGAAACGCTATCTGTCGTTTGCGTGTGCGTGTAAATAAGCAGATCCGGTAGGAGGCGCTGCGTACCGGATCAGGCTGAGAAAGCACCAGGCTTCTCCCCGGTGCTGCTGACCGCTGTTGCCATGTCTGAGAATTATAAGTCAGTGTTTTCCCAAAGTGGGGTCAGGGAGTTCCAAATGACTTTAGGAATTTATGGGCCTCATTTGTAGTCCTCCATCAGCCATGTTTAGGACCTCACCGGTGATTCAATGTCTGGCTGGGCTTTGAATCACCTGTGTGAGGTCCTAAACATGGCTGGTGGAGGACTACAAATGTACCCTCATGAGTCTGTAACTCTGAGAGTGTACAAATGGAACCAAATGGAGCCCCTAGGCTTTCAGAAGGGGGGGGGGGGGTCTGAAATCTATTCTTCGTCCCTGGAATATTTCTTCAAGATCAGCAGACTAGCCTATAATTATTGTCATAATTGGGGTCCTTGACATCATAAAATGTTTTAAAATCCAAACCAATTTCTTTATTGATTTTATCGCAATAAAATATCATTCATTATCATTACAAATAAATGAATGAAGAAAAAGATTGTTTTAAGACACCAAAAACAAACAGATGAGTATCTAATGGAGGCGGGTCTTGGTGTATAATGTGCTGTTGGCCTGTTCTACTTCCCCTCACTGTAGAGTGTGTGCATGTCCAAATAATCACCTAACTCACTTACTATACCTTTAAGACCTCGTTGGCTTGTTTCTCTCTCCAGACGTGGCGTCGGCAGTGCTGCTGGTGACGCGGGGTGTAGTAGTAGCAGAGCCATCTAGTAGAAGAGTTGCGACATTGAGGGGTCAGAAAACAGCCTGGTCACGTGGCTCACATACTCGCGCGAGCCATAGGCTTCAATGCATTCAGCAACTTCCGGCTGTCACTATTCATGTCACTATCCAACAGAAGTCTATGTAGATGGACTGGCCCCATGAAGTGAACGGAGTTGGCGTAACTCTGGCTATTTCTAAGGCTCTGAGTAGTAGTGAGCAGCAGTGCCACACACACCAAACAGCACGACCCAATGTGATAGTAGTAGTATTATCATCCACTGACTGTGTGCCGGTCCAGTAATCAGTCCCCCCAGAGGTATGTATATTCATCTCCTTTTTCTCCTGTCTAATATGTCCATACATTCCTGGTTTATATCGCTTCACTGTTGTGTGTAAACTTGCAGCCATAATACTACAGCAGCCACGAGTACTAACCTGGCTGAGTGGGCTTGGAAGTTGCATCAGTCTGTGGTTCTGTGGTTCTGCCTGTCAAGCAATGTTATATGTTTAATATGTTTAAATAATGACTGTCTGACACACACCTGATGATGACAGTCACAGGGGTTGACACTAAGGTCTCCATGGCACTTTCCCATCGGGCAAGTGCAAGTCAGGTTCTACTTGCCCTCAGGTCATGGTCACTTGCATCCCCCAAAATATATAGTGGATTTTTCATTTAAGTTTACTTCCTACTTGGGTGCTTTAAACCAGGGGTTTTCAACAGGTGGTCCCTGAGAGGGTTCCAGGTGGTCCCCAGCTAAGTTGGTTAACCAGATGTAACTTTTGAGAACGTAAAAATGAAACCAAATGGACCCTTGCGGGCAAGGGTCCATTTGGTTTCATTTTTACACTCTCAAGAGTTAAAATTCATCATCTTAATTAGCCCATAGTGGTCACAGACCCAGTGGTCCCTGATCCCAGCAAAATGATAGTTTGGAACCAAATGGACCTGGGAGAGAGATGGGTAGAGATATCTAGAAAGCAGGGAAAGACACAGAGGCAGAGTGCAATGACTGCCTTCAAGACAAATTTATCTTGTGTTGTGTTATAGTGGACTAAGTTGCACACTTGCCCGATCGGGCAACCAGGTAGCAGTCTTCACTTGCCCCACCATTTTTTTTTTACTTGCCCCGGGCAAGCGGGCAAGTGTTAGTGTCAAGCCCTGACTCAGTTAGGTGTTGTGGTTAGTGGTTACTGCTGCTACAAGGCTGGCCTGGTTCTCTGGTAGTGCTAGCTCTGCAATGCAACTCTAGTTTATTTTATCATTTGGGATCAATCTAGAGTTGCAATGCGGTCCATCGACTTCCCCATAACAAGACTTATTCATCTGCAATTTACTTGTACAGGGTTCCCGCGGGATCTTAAAAAGTTTTAAAAGCATTGAATTTACGAATTTGAAAATAATACCTTAAAAAGACTTAAGTCTTGAATTTTTATATCTAGGTCTTACATTTTTCGCAGTTTGTAATTTCTACGTGTCACTTTGCTCCTCAAAATTGTCATTTGTCAACCGCGTGTTTGGTTTAAATAACGTAGCCAGAAAACGGCGGCGTAAACGTATCCATCATCAAGTAACTGATTTCTCGGTTATGCACCGAGAGAACAGAAAACTCTCTGAGTCAGACCTTTAGCTTTATGCATGCTGCGTGTCTGTTGCAACTTCAACAACAACAACTGATGTTACTATTGATGCTTTACTTGCCTAATAAAAGTCCTGTAACTGAAAATGGTATGGGTGCGGCTTCATCACCCTTGGCGCGAAGCGACACGGGTGATGAAGCCACCCCCATACCATTTTCTCCTGCCCCTCCAATTGGGAAATGTTACATCCACCATGGGTATTACGTTTTATATAAATGGACTTAAAAAGGTCTTAAAAAAGACTTAAATTTTACCTTAAGAAACCTGTAGGAACCCTGTTGTATTAAACAACGTTAAACTCACCAACATTGCAGCTGTATGGGAAGGTTGAACTATTCTCTTTCTATCTGCGAAGCATTTGTTTGATAAAAATCCACAATATGAGCTACTTTCTGTCAGTAAATTCTCTGCAGGTGACTACAGGACTTTGGAAGCACTCATTAGTAAATGCTTACTTAGTAAAGTAGCTCATAACATGTATACTGTGGATTTTTATCAAACAAAGGCTTTGCAGATAAAGGTAATAATTCAACCTTTCCATACAGCTGCAATGTTGGTAAGTTTTTTTTTTAACATTGTTTAATTTAATACTAGCAAATCACAGATAAAAATCCTGTTATAGGGGAGTCGATGGATCGAATTGCAACTCTTGTTGCAATTCGATCCATCGTGTGTGTGTGTGTGTGTGTGTGTGTGTGTGTGTGTGTGTGTGTGTGTGTGTGTGTGTGTGTGTGTGTGTGTGTGTGTGTGTGTGTGTGTGTGTGTGTGTGTGTGTGTGTGTGTGTGTGTGTGTGTGTGTGTGTGTGTGTGAGACTGCGTACTGTGCGTAGTGTATGCTCTAGCCAGATCCAGTTTGTCAAGCTTTTCCAACTGCATAATTCAAACTAAGAACCAGCCCCTCTGTTCTCCAAAAACCTGTAACCTTATCTTTCTGATCTGTAGTCCAGCCATGTTTAGGATTGTGATTCAATGTCTGATTAGGCTAACCCAGAGCCTTATAGAGGTGCGCAGACAGGCTCTGTATAGTCATGTGACGATCCACGTCATGTGACCACGTGTTTTCCTCCCATGCTGCCATAGACCTTGACCAGGCTTTGGCAAACAAAACAGCCGTCCAGCTGTAGCTGCAGCCAACAACCCGGTATGAGCCAGCCCAGCCTGGCCTAGCCCAGCCCAGGCCAGAGCCAAACCAGGCCAAGGTTCAAGCTTGGTCGAGAGACTAGAGTAGACTGGTACTGGACCTCCTGATGTCATTCCGCATTCTTTTCAGCATTGGATATCAAAGAGAGAAAGAAAAATACAAAAGAAAATACCAAAAAAATACAGTATTTTCTGGACTATAAGGCGCACTTAAAAGCCTTTAATTTTATCAAAAAACAACAGTGCACCTTATAATCCAGTGCACCTTATTTATGGACTGCAGTAGCTTCTAATCTATGTGCCTTATATAATCCAGTGTGCCTTATATATGAAAACGGTTATAAAACAGACAATTGATTGAAGGTGCGCCTTATAGTGCGTAAAGTACGGTACATCTGTCTACATACCGTGGCACAGGGCTGCCCAAAAGGTAGATTGATCGAGTTGGCTTTGTCCCCGGCGTAATCGTCTTTATATGAATCACTTTCGAAAAGTCTATGAGAAAAATGAATGGGGAATCCACTTCTGGAACAGGGGCGACGTCACGAGGGGGCGGGACTGCGCAGCTCTATGGACACACTGGTCAGGACACTGACTGTGTGCATGACTGTGGGCCGGATTTAGCCAGCCCTGCTAGGGTGGGCTGGAAGAATGGCAGGGTGGGCAACTACAAAGGTTTTCATATGAAGCAGTGGTTTCAACTTTTTTGACACCAGGACCTACTATTTATTTGGCATTTTAGCCACGGACCATCATTTGAGGGCATTTTAACCCTACAGACCCCAAAACTAAAGATTTATTTTTGCTTTTTCCACAATTCCAGGCTGGATTCTACATTCTCTAGTTGTGTAGACTTGGGCTAATTCAGATGATGAATATTTTAACTCTTGAGAGAGTAAAAATGAAACCAAATGGACCCGCAAGGGTCCATTTGGTTACATTTTTACGCTCTCAGAAGAGTTACATCTGGTTATCCAACTTTCCACCATTTAGCCTGGGGACCACCTGGGCCTCTCTCAAGGACCACTGGTTGATAAAAGTCCTGATATTACCTTTCACGGGGTGGGCATACAGGATGCACATTTGGGGGGGCTCAGCCCACCCCTGCCCCCCTCTAGATCGGGCCCTGGTAGATACACAGCCAGTGCAGTCTCACAGATAGTAATGGGTTGACACAGCACACTGCTGTGTTTGCATCCCAGCCAGTCCAGATGTTGTTCGGTCCGTTCTTTAGGGCTGTTTATTGGTTTAGTGTTGGAGAGGAATGCAGTGGTCTCTCAGATAAAGCTGTTGTGAGCCTGTAGAGCTGTTAAACTGGTAGATAATTAGAATGGCTAAATGTCTCCCCTGAGAATGTGGCGGAGGGGGAGGTCACATGAGGGGGCTTTGTCTGTTGACTGTGTCACAACTAAGGCCGTAACTAATCATTATTTTCATAATGGATTCCGCGGCTGATTTTTTTTTTTTTTTTTGTTAACTGATTCATCGATTATTCAGATTATGACTGACTCACCTTAAAGGGGGATTTCGACCCATTTTCAATTTTTTTCCTGACAATGTACAAATCTGAACCAAATGGACCCACTAGGATCCATTTGGTGTGTTCCACACACCAGTCCATTCTCAGAAAGAAGGTTCCATTCTCAGGAAAAAATAATAGTTGTAAAAGAAAAATCATTAACATGGTGAAACACAACATGTCATCGAGTTGTGTTCCACCATGTTAATGATTTTTTTTTTTTTTTCAGACCTCCCTGTCCACACAACATCTCTAAGGTACATTAATTAATGACAATAAAATGTCGAAAATTAGTGGAATTTGGAAATAAAACTTTACTCTTATAAGACTGGAAGACTGGAAGAAAAACTATGATTAAGTGGGAAAATGGGTAAAAATGGATTGGATTACTAAAATAGTTGACAACTAATTTAATATACAATTTGATTATGATTAAACCATTAATTATTGCAGCCGTAGTCACACTATAAGAACTTAAGTTCTTATAGATGTTACACACACACATACCAACTGGGCCCTAACAGTTCAGGCTCTAGGCCCTTCCGGCCCGACTAAATGGAATAGATTTTAGGCCCTACCCGGCCCTAAACTGTCGGGTTTGGGCAAAATTTGAGAATTCTCCACAGATTAAAAATGAAATGGCAATCAGCACCATCTTCATAATAGCTAAATACAGAAAATAATTATTATTCTTATTATAATAAAATAATTCAATATATATTATTTTGTCATGGGGCCCGAGGCCCTACCCGGCCCTACTGATTAGCATAGATTTTAGGCCCTACCCGGCCCTAATGATCAGCATAGATTTTAGGCCCTACCCGGCCCTAATGATCAGCATAGATTTTAGGCCCTACCCGGCCCTAATGATCAGCATAGATTTTAGGCCCTACCCGGCCCTAATGATCAGCATAGATTTTAGGCCCTACCCGGCCCTAAATGTCAGGTCAGGCCTGTTTAGGTTCGGTCCTGGTCGGGTTTGGGCAGAGTTTGAGGACTCTAGCGCACACACACAGTCAGCCTATAGATATGGGCGAGTTAATAGGTGCCCAAGGCTAGGCTGCTTAGATAAGGAGGTGAACCGAGGACAGCAGAGGTAAATATAGAGCCTTTACCCAACATGTTTTACCAGGGGCGGATCTAGGCATGGGCATGGGGGGGGGGGGGGGGGGGGGGCAATGCCCCCCTAAATACCCAGTCTGCCCCCCCAAACACGATGCCATGCAAAACAACCCAAGATATTTCAAAAGAAAGTGCCTATATTTCAAATGATGTGAAACACTACTACTACTACTAACTAACTACAGCTGTGTCACCACTAAACCAACAGCATTTCATCATTGAAAACAGAAAACTCTCTGAGTCAGACCTTTAGCTTTATGCATGCTGCGTGTCTGTTGCAACTTCAACAACTGATGTTATTATTGATGCTTTACTTGACTAATAAAAGTCCTGTCGCCGAAAATGGTATGGGGGCGGCTTCATCGCCCAAGGCGAGAAGCGACATGGGTGATGAAGCCGCACCCATACCATTTTCTCTTGCCCCCCCAAATGGGACATGTTACATCCGCCCCTGTGTTTTACACTCATTCACCCATTCATACACTTATTGCAGCAGAAACGGCAGGATTCAAACCGTCGACCCACGGCTCATTGGGTGACCTGCTCTACCTTCTGACACACAGTCATCCAGGGCCGGATTTAGCCAGACCTACTAGGGTGGGCAAGAATTTCCTTCGTCTTTTTCACCAGTTCCAACACCACACGCAGCCTCAGGGCTTGACACTAACACTTGCCCGCTTAACCGGGGCAAGTAAAAAAAAAATGGTGGGGCAAGTGAAGACTGCTACCTGGTTTCCCGATCGGGCAAGTGTGCAACTTAGTGCACTATAACACAACACAAGATAAATTTGTCTTGAAGGCAGTCATTGCACTCTGCCTCTGTGTCTTTCCCTGCTTTCTAGATATCCACAATACCAGGCTGGATTTGGGAAACAAAACTCACGAATTAACACATCAACATGACCATTAATCTTCTAGCGGTGTAGACTTGGGCTAATTAACACACCCAGTGCCAGCCCTTTTTCATATTTTTTGAGGTAGCCAGTGCCAGCGATTTTCATCTAAAAGTCATATTTCATATTTCGGTCCATGTTTCCCGTCGGACAAGTTATTTGGCGACACACTTCCGGTTTCCGGTTGGTCCGTCCCTTATTATGGTCCGTTCTAAATGGAATATGCGGTCGCTGCTCGCTGCTGTTATCATTGGGATCGTATCAAACCAGCGACGGTAAGCGACGTAGAGAGACGTAGATCAACCTAAGAGGCATCGGTCATAACTATTTTTAATAATGATAAGAAAGACGTAGCTCTACTGCCATGGCAAAAAAAAACTGTTAAGATGATTTAACTCTTGAGAGTGTAAAAATGAAACCAAATGGACCCGCAAGGGTCCATTTGGTTTCCTTTTTACACTCTCAAGAGTTACATCTGGTTAACCAACTTAACTGGGGACCACCTGGAACCTGGGGGGCAAGTGACCATGACCTGAGGGCAAGTAGAACCTGACTTGCACTTGCCCGATGGGCAAGTGCCTCGGAGACCTTAGTGTCAACCCCTGAGCCTCGTTGTTATAGGTGTAATACCGGCATAAGCTTTTGCTTTGTTTTTGTTTCAGGCAGGGGTCATAGCTGTTGATCAGGGACCCTCCCAAGGACCACCTGGGCCGCGTATTGACCACTGTCGAGGCTGTAAACGGACGTTGGAGGAAGCCATCATGAGTCAGTTTGACATCGACGCCCCGCGGTGGGACCAGGCCACATTCATGGGTCGACTCAAACACTTTGCTAACATCACGGACTGGAGGACCGTGGCTCTGTCTGACCAGAGACTGGACCAGGCTATGGCTCTGGTGGAGAGCTGCAGGTACTGCACACTAAGGCTGTATACCAGGGGTGCCCAACCTTTTTTGACCGAAGATCTACTTTTCAGCAGCCAACCCCTCCGGGATCTACCAGTCCAATATCAACATTTCAAACCACACGCATCGTTGCCAGCCTGCAGTAACTTCACAACAACACAACACTACTTTGTTTTACCACTTTACTTTATGTCCATATAAGCATAAAGTACAACAGACTTGTCATAAATAGGCCTACAACATAAGTACAACAGACTTGGACAAACACTGCCATTGCAAATGCATCACACACACAGACAAAAATCACTCTTTTTTTTCTTTTCCATCCCATTTTTTTTCTTTCCCCCCACATCTCCCGAGATCTACTTGTGGTCCGGCCGAGATCTACCAGTAGATCCCGATCTACTGGTTGGGCTCCCCTGCTGTATACCGAAGCTCGTGATTCGAACCACTCGCTCGCTAAGGTCGCCACGCGAACAAATAATAATGATCCCGAACCATTCGCATTAGACTAGCTCTAGGAAGTGAAGTTTAGACAGCGTGTTACCCGTGGCTGTGTCGGATCGGTCTCATCAGAAAGGAGAGAAAGGACAGCGGTGTCATGAATGATCTATTCACTAATGTCAGTCACATCTCAGGGCAGTAGAAAACTTAGCTACCGATGACAACATCCACGATGGTAATAGTTAGTAGAGGAGCGAGGGGGGGTGTTAGCATGCTGCTTTTTTAGCGAAGGTTCGAAGCTCGCCCTATAATTCCTGCCGAACGCTCGAACGCCAAAATGAGGCCAACTATACAGCACTACTACACACACACTTACACACACACTTGTTGTTCAAGTTCACCTATATATATCACTCCAAAATGCATTTTTTTTGCTATATATTGTCCTCCACCATGTCAGTAGTGAGTTAACACTCACACTTTCACTTTTGGTTCAACAGTGATCCAGCTGTCTCACAAGCTGGGGGCGTGGCACATGGTTTATGGCGGAACCACTGCTGAAACAAAAGTGAAACCCCTTGTTGCACTAGGGTCCATAGCTGCACTTTATTTATATTTATTTCCATTGCACGGTGTTGTCTGTGTGCTGTTAATTGTGAAAAAAAGTACTTGAATGCACCCATGCTAATGTCAAAGCAAATTCCTATGTGTGTATACACAAATGGCAAATAAAGGTTATCTGAATCTGAATCCTTAGCACCATTATAAGCTTCTTTCACAACAGCCATAAAGTAAACACCACAAGTAAACACGCCACAAAATAACACCTGGACCACTTTTTTCAAAATAAATAAAATAAAAAAAATAAATAAAAAAAACTGCAAATAAAAAAAAAAACTTTTGGTGTGGAATTCTGCCTTAACCCTTTCCCTACCAGCATAATTAGGCTTAATGCTGTAGCCAGACCAGCTAAATACCCTAATAAAGTACATATTTGAATGTCCAAATAAAAATGTGTGATATGACCACAAATGTCACAAATGTCTCATTTTAACCCTGCAAGTCTCCACTTTCCCCAGAAAAAAAGAAATAATGCATATTTTATTTTATTATTCTCAAGGATTAACATTATTATTATTTTTTTCATTTACTTTCCTCACAACACTTCACAACATGTTGTGAGCTTGCAGAACTGCTATTTTCTGATATTTTCTGGTATTTGAACTTTTTCATGCACTATGTGTAAAGTAGTTTATTATTATGAAACCTGGTTGCTTATTTCTCTCCAAACACCTGGCAACCAATGTCGCCAACTTGGCGCATTTGTCACTATATTTAGCTTTTTTTTCAGACCCCCCTAGCACCAAAATTATTGAAAAACTAGTACTTTTTTGAAAAACGAGTGCTTTTTTGCTGGTGAGTTGGTTTGAAAACTACTGCCCTAGCTCCTTCTAGTGCATTTTGGAAGTGCCACTAGTGTATTTTGGAAGTTGGCAACACTGCAAACACAGAACAGCAAATTATGTTCCCTGCTGCAAAGCCATGGCTGTGGCTTGCAGCCTGTCATCAGCATGGGAGTCCTGATACAAATTATTGGATTTATTGACCTTTGGATATATTGGCACTAGTCTTGGGCAATATACCGGTATTACCGTTTATCGCGATATTGGAAATCAATACCGAGTAATATCGTTGGGTCTGTGAAAAATATCGAATACCGAATATCGTCAAATACCGACATTATACTGTATTCTATTAAAATATGAGCAATGAGACTTAATGGTAACTATACAAACAATTTTCATGTTACACACATGCCTAAACTAGCCCTTATTTGGGCTAGGCTTTTTGGAAACAATGTATTTCCAACTCCAGTTTTTCCCTATTTAGGCTGCTTTAACAGCAGAGCGCTCAGTTTCTGACCCCTCAAAGTCGCAAATTCTGAGAACTAGGTGACTGGTGGAGCGTTCCAACTCTGATTGCCGTCAATACCGGTAATATCGAATATCGAGCTAATTAAGACATTATCAATACCGATATTAAAAAATCAATACCGCCCAAGACTAATTGGCAATCTTTTTTTACATGTTTTTGATCTTTTGTGCTGTTATTTGGAGACACATAAGGTAAGGTAAAAAAATCCCTTTGTTGCTTTGTTTGTTGTTGTTTTTGTTAGGGCTAGTTAGAGATCTATAAGGGTCAATTGTACTGATCCAGCTACATGAAACTTTGTGACAAGTTGGGGGAGGGCTCCCTCTGCTGGCGGAGGGCCCACACTACACCAAAAGCACTTTAAAACCAGCCTAAAACACACAATACGTCAATTACGTCAGTGGGAGGCTTGGATTTAGCACCATTTTCACTGCAATTACGTCATTGGTAATTAAAGGGTTAATGGTCCCTGTGTTGGTGTGGTTGTGTCCACCCCAGGGCCGGCTCTCTCCCTCCAGGGACCACTGAGGATCAGCTCCACTACGCTAAGAAGCTCTACGACTCAGCCTTCCACCCTGACACCGGAGACCGCATGAACCTCATCGGACGCATGTCCTTCCAGGTGCCTGGAGGCATGGCCATCACTGGCTTCATGCTACAGTTCTACCGGTAACTATATTAATCTGTAGACCACTGGCTTCATGCTACAGTTCTACCGGTCAGTATATAATAATCTGTAGACCACTGGCTTCATGCTACAGTTCTACCAGTCAGTTATATAATAATCTGTAGACCACTGGCTTCATGCTACAGTTCTACCGGTCAGTAACTAATAATCTGTAGACCACTGGCTTCATGCTACAGTTCTACCGGTAACTATAATAATCTGTAGACCACTGGCTTCATGCTACAGTTCTACCGGTAACTATAATAATCTGTAGACCACTGGCTTCATGCTACAGTTCTACCGGTCAGTAAATACATCTGTAGACCACTGGCTTCATGCTACAGTTCTACCGGTCAGTAAATACATCTGTAGATCAGGGGTTTTCAACAGGTGGTTTCGGGGACCACCAGTGGTCCATGAGAGGGTTCCAGGTGGTCTCTGGGCTAAATGAAGGAAAGTTGGTTAACCAGCTGTGGTGTTCTGTATTCAAAGGTTCTGTCTCTGTGTGTCTGTGTGTAGGACCGTACCAGCTGTGGTGTTCTGTATTCCATGGTTCTGTCTCTCTGTGTGTGTGTCTCTATAGGACCGTTCCAGCTGTGGTGTTCTGTATTCCATGGTTCTGTCTCTCTGTGTGTGTCTCTCTATAGGACCGTCCCAGCTGTGGTGTTCTGTATTCCATGGTTCTGTCTCTGTCTCTCTGTCTCTCTATAGGACCGTACCAGCTGTGGTGTTCTGTATTCCATGGTTCTGTCTCTCTGTGTGTCTCTATAGGACCGTACCAGCTGTGGTGTTCTGTATTCCATGGTTCTGTCTCTCTGTGTGTGTCTCTCTATAGGACCGTACCAGCTGTGGTGTTCTGTATTCCATGGTTCTGTCTCTGTGTGTGTCTATAGGACCGTACCAGCTGTGGTGTTCTGTATTCCATGGTTCTGTCTCTCTGTGTGTCTCTACAGTATAGGACCGTCCCAGCTTGGTGTTCTGTATTCCATGGTTCTGTCTCTGTGTGTCTATAGGACCGTACCAGCTGTGGTGTTCTGTATTCCATGGTTCTGTCTCTCTCTCTCTCTCTCTATAGGTCCGTTCCAGCTGTGGTGTTCTGTATTCCATGGTTCTGTCTCTCTGTGTGTCTATAGGACCGTCCCAGCTTGGTGTTCTGTATTCCATGGTTCTGTCTCTCTGTGTGTCTGTATGTAGGACCGTCCCAGCTGTGGTGTTCTGTATTCCATGGTTCTGTCTCTGTGTGTGTGTCTCTATAGAGATGTGCAGTGACGTCACCGCCCCTGTTCCACTAGTGGATTCCTCATTCATTTTTCTCATAGACTTTTCGAAAATGGTTAATAAAAACACGATTGCGCCGCGGCCAAAGCCAACTCGGGTTGTGACAAATCATGACAACAAACACAATATCGTCATATAATATATAATTAGGAAGAAGTAGAAAACGGCATGATATAAGACTTTTTGTTTCGTTTTTCATCTTAGAAATTATTTTATTGTCCCAAAAGTTTGTGTGTGTCATCATGATTCGTCACGACTCGAGTTGGCTTTGTCCGCTGCGTAATCGTCTTGATATAAATTATTTTCGAAAAGTCTATGAGAAAAATGAATGGGGAAAAGACTTCCGGAACAGGGTGACGTCACTGCGCATCTCTATAGGACCGTACCAGCTGTGGTGTTCTGTATTCCATGGTTCTGTCTCTGTGTGTGTCTATAGGACCGTACCAGCTGTGGTGTTCTGTATTCCATGGTTCTGTCTCTGTGTGTGTCTATAGGACCGTACCAGCTGTGGTGTTCTGTATTCCATGGTTCTGTCTCTCTCTGTGTGTGTCTATAGGACCGTACCAGCTGTGGTGTTCTGTATTCCATGGTTCTGTCTCTCTGTGTGTGTCTATAGGACCGTACCAGCTGTGGTGTTCTGTATTCCATGGTTCTGTCTCTGTGTGTGTGTCTATAGGACCGTACCAGCTGTGGTGTTCTGTATTCCATGGTTCTGTCTCTGTGTGTGTGTCTATAGGACCGTCCCAGCTGTGGTGTTCTGTATTCCATGGTTCTGTCTCTCTCTGTGTGTCTCTCTATAGGACCGTACCAGCTGTGGTGTTCTGTATTCCATGGTTCTGTCTCTCTCTGTGTGTGTCTCTATAGGACCGTACCAGCTGTGGTGTTCTGTATTCCATGGTTCTGTCTCTGTGTGTGTCTATAGGACCGTACCAGCTGTGGTGTTCTGTATTCCATGGTTCTGTCTCTCTCTGTGTGTGTCTATAGGACCGTACCAGCTGTGGTGTTCTGTATCCCATGGTTCTGTCTCTGTGTGTGTCTCTCTATAGGACCGTCCCAGCTGTGGTGTTCTGTATTCCATGGTTCTGTCTCTCTCTGTGTGTGTCTCTATCCCATTGTGTCCTGACTAGATTGTAGTTTCTGACACTAGATGGCGCCAGATTCTAGTTTGTGGCACTTGTTTCTGATGCTAAATTCTGGTTTCTGACGCTAGATTCTTGTTTTTTCCCTTAAAAAAAAAAAAAAAAAACATGCTCCTGTGTCAGTGATGAACATATTTCACAGGACCACCAGAATTATCTATATTTGGCTGCGGACCCCCATCTAAAAAAAAAAAAAAAAAACTTCTAGGCATCACCCCAGAAGCAAAGATTTGAGCTAAAATGTTTCATTCTGAAATAATATATTTGAAGATTTCTCCCACATTTTCATGATTTTTCAAAAATAGCAGAGATACAAGCTCATATCGCGCCACTCGGTGGCGCGATATGAGCATGTAGATCTGCTATTTTTCAACAGATAAAACCCCAAACGCGTTCAGTACACAAAAGGCTATAGGACCGTACCAGCTGTGGTGTTCTGTATTCCATGGTTCTGTCTCTGTGTGTGTCTATAGGACCGTACCAGCTGTGGTGTTCTGTATTCCATGGTTCTGTCTCTCTGTGTGTGTCTATAGGACCGTACCAGCTGTGGTGTTCTGTATTCCATGGTTCTGTCTCTCTCTGTCTCTATAGGTCCGTACCAGCTGTGGTGTTCTGTATTCCATGGTTCTGTCTCTCTCTCTCTCTCTCTATAGGTCCGTACCAGCTGTGGTGTTCTGTATTCCATGGTTCTGTCTCTCTGTGTGTCTATAGGACCGTACCAGCTGTGGTGTTCTGTATTCCATGGTTCTGTCTCTCTCTGTGTGTGTCTATAGGACCGTACCAGCTGTGGTGTTCTGTATTCCATGGTTCTGTCTCTCTATGTGTGTCTGTGTGTAGGACCGTACCAGCTGTGGTGTTCTGTATTCCATGGTTCTGTCTCTGTGTGTCTCTCTATAGAACCGTACCAGCTGTGGTGTTCTGGCAGTGGGTCAACCAGTCCTTCAATGCTCTGGTCAACTACACCAACCGTAACGCTGCCTCTCCCATCACTCCCACGTAAGAGAATCTCACATTGTTCTGTCAACCCACTGATACGTTTTACGTCAAGAGTGTGAAATGGCTAAATAAACGTGCTATTCATATGCTTTAAATAGTGATTGCCTTTTGAGTGGAGCACCAAAGTGTTTTTCGCTTGGATCCATGTTTTTTTTTTGTTGCTTAAAATAGTTCTTCTACTCCAGGGGTTTTCAACCTTTTTGACTCCAGGGACCACCATTTATTCAGCATTTGAGCCACGGACCACCATTTGATTTAATTTTCACACCAAAGACCTTAAATTAAATAATTCTTTTGATTATGTTCACAATTCCAGGCTGGATTTTGCCAACAAAACAGTGTAAACGTCTTAATTAAGTGGCGCTAATTCAGATGATGAATATTTTAACTCTTGAGAGTGTAAAAATGAAACCAAATGGACCCGCAAGGGTCCATTTGGTTTCATTTTTACACTCTCAAGAGTTACATCTGGTTAACCAACTTTCCATCATTTGGCCTGGGGACCACCTAGAACCTTCTCAAGGACCACTGGTGGTCCTCGGACCACCTGTTGAAAACCCCTGCTCTACTCCAATAGTGTATTTAAAACGGCGGAGGAATACCGCGGACGGATACTGTTTTGGCAAATTAAACACTGTAAATCATCAAAGACTGTAAACACGGGTTACGCGGCCGTACTGTTAAAGATGCACCAGTGCAGTGACAAATTTTCTTATTTTCTTCTTGTTCCTATGTTATGTTGTCATGTTTTGTGTGTGTGTGTGTGTGTGTGTGTGTGTGTGTGTGTGTGTGTGTGTGTGTGTGTGTGTGTGTGTGTGTGTGTGTGTGTGTGTGTGTGTGTGTGTGTGTGTGTGTGTGTGTGTGTGTGTGTGTGTGTGTGTGTGTGTGTGTGTGTGTGTGTGTACGTTTGTGTACGTTTGTGTACGTTTGTGTATGTGTTCGTGTGTGCGTCTATTAAACTTTTTTTTTCTTTCTTTTCTTTTCTTGGGACTGGTGTCTAAAGGGGAGGCATTATAGAGCTGCGCAGTGACGTCACCGCCCCTGTTCCGGAAGTCTTTTCCCAATTCATTTTTCTCATAGACTTTTCGAAAATAATTTATATCAAGACGATTACGCCGCGGACAAAGCCAACTCGAGTCGTGACGAATCATGATGACACACACAAACTTTTGGGACAATAAAATAATTTCTAAGATGAAAAACGAAACAAAAAGTCTTGTATCATGCCGTTTACTACTTCTTCCCAATTATATATTATATGACGATATTGTGTTTGTTGTCATGATTTGTCACGACCCGAGTTGGCTTTGGCCGCGGCGTAATCGTCTTGATATAAATTATTTTCGAAAAGTCTATGAGAAAAATGAATGGGGAAAAGACTTCCGGAACAGGGGCGGTGACGTCACTGCACAGCTCTATACTAGCTTGGTTCAGAGCCTTGTGCTTCAGCCAACCTCCTTTTTGGTCTAAATTACCAGAAACACTTATGATCAAGAACAATGTTATATGTTCATCCTGCGACCAAACTAAACTGAACTGAACTGAACAAAAATATGAAAATACTGTGTGTGTATTTAAATGGGATATTGGCCATGAGCGTCCCACTTGTCCCAGCAATGGACTCTTCTTTGAGGTGGAAACAGATTTCTGCACAACACCGCTTCAAACAATTTAATTGAACTGACTTACTGCGATGTATTTTTCATGGCGTTATTAGAAAGAAACAGACATTCATATTGTGCTGCTTTGCATCGTGCATGCTCAGGAATCACTGTTGAATAGAAAACATTCTATATGTTGCAGAAGTGTAATTAGTACAGAACTGAATTACCGTAATTTCCGGACTATAAGCCGCTACTTTCTTACATGCTTTTGACCCTGCGGCTTATACAACGGTGTGGATTTTTACAGGAACGGCCACCAACGGTGCTCTAACACAGGGGTTTTCAACAGGTGGTCCCTGAGAGGGTTCCAGGTGGGCCCCAGATAAATGATGGAAAGTTGGTTAACCAGATGTAACTCTTTGAGAGCTTAAGAATGAAACCAAATGGACCCTTGCGGGTCCATTTGGTTTCATCTTTACACTCTCAAGAGAGCGTAAAGAAATTGGCACCACTTAATTAAGAAGTCAAAAGTCATTTTGATATCCATGTTTTGCCTGTTGTGTTTGCAAAAAATCCATCCTGGAATTGTGGAAAAAACGAAAAGAAATCTTTAGTTTTGGGTTCTGTGGGGTGAAAATGTTGTCAAATGCTGAATAAATAGTGGGCCCTGGTATCAAAAAGGTTGAAGACCACTGCTCTAACATGAAGCTTGTTGTCTGGTGCGGCTTATACAAGGAAAAATCAGTATTTTGCCCCAAATTTAGCTGGTACGGCTTATAGTCCAGAAATTACAGTATAGTACTTGTCAGTATTGGGACATGTGCACTACGTAACTTAATATATTACATAATATATTACCAGAATGCAGTAACTTGTAATATAAATATATTACTTAACAAAAACAATCTAATTTCTTTCTGAATTACTGCATTACTTTCAATATTACTTTCTGTCAGTCTCGTAGAAAATGTTCTTGTGAAATTATCTTGACAACTGCAGAAGTTAAATAATTACATATTTTCTATAATTTGTCATCAAATTATTATTAAGGTTTAACGTTATTTCAAGTTGATTTACATATGGATTTGACCAGATAGCC
>CM076981.1:3324654-3344654 GCA_039105355.1 Benthosema pterotum | reverse complement strand
TGTTGAGCACACTCAACTAAAGGCCTATTCAGAGTTTGATTTTCGGTGCCCACTGCAACCACCGTTACAATATGGCGTCGTCATACCACCGCAACCACCGCTCATTCTAGCCCTCTATGAATTTACTAACCACCGCACCGCAGCAGTGCTCACGGGTAGGGCTTGACACTAACACTTGCCCACTTGCCCAGGGCAAGTAAAAAAAAATGGTGGGGCAAGTGAAGACTGCTACCTGGTTGCCCGATCGGGCAAGTGTGCAACTTAGTGCACTATAACACAACACAAGATATATTTGTCTTGAAGGCAGTCATTGCACTCTGCCTCTGTGTCTTTCCCTGCTTTCTAGCTATCCACAATTCCAGGCTGGATTTGGGAAACAAAACAGGCAAATTAACACACACTTCAAAATGACCATTAATCTTCTACATTCTCTAGTTGTGTAGACCTGGGCTAATTAACCCTTTCCCTACCAGCATAATTAGGCTTAATACTGTAGCCAGACCAGCTAAATACCCTAATAAAGTACATATTTGAATGTCCATATAAAATATATAAATAAAATGTGTGATATGACCACACATGTCACAAATGTCTCATTTTAACCCTGCTCCAGTCTCCACTTTCCCCAGAAAAAAAGAAATATGTATATTTTATTTTATTATTCTCAAGGATTAACATTATTATTATTTTTTTCATTTATTTTCCTCACAACACTTCACAACGTGTTGTGAGCTTGCAGAACTGTTATTTTCTGATGTATTTGAACTTTTTCATGCACTATGTGTAAAGTAGTTTATTATTATGAAACCTGGTTGCTTATTTCTCTCCAAACACCTGGCAACCAGTGTCGCCAACTTGGCGCATTTGTCACTACATTTAGCTTTTTTTTCAGACCACCCTAGCACCAAAATTATTGAAAAACTAGTACTTTTTTGAAAAACGAGTGCTTTTTTGCTGGTGAGTTGGTTTGAAAACCACTGCCCTAGCTCCTTCTAGTGCATTTTGGAAGTGTCACTAGTGTATTTTGGAAGTTGGCAACACTGCAAACACAGAATGGCACATTGTGTTCCCAGCTGTAAAGCCATGGCTGTGGCTTGCAGCCTGTCATCAGCATGGGAGTCCTGATACAAATTATTGGATTTATTTACCTTTGGATCTATTGGCAATCTTTTTTACATGTTTTTGATCTTTTGTGCTGTTATTTGGAGACACATAAGGTAAGGTAAAAAACAATCCCTTTGTTGCTTTGTTTGTTGTTGTTTTTGTTAGGGCTAGTTAGAGATCTATAAGGGTCCAATGTAATGAACACAACTACATGAGACTTTGTGACAAGTTGGGGGAGGGCTCCCTCTGCTGGCGGAGGGCCCCCACTACACCCCAAGACATTAAAACAGCCCCAAAAACACACAATACGTCAATTACGTCAGTGGGAGGCTTGGATTTGCATGTCAATTACCTCAATTACGTCATTGGTAATTATAGGGTTAACCAGATGTAACTCTTTCAGAGCGTAAAAATGAAACCAAATGGACCCCTGCGGGTCCATTTGGTTTCATTTTTACGCTCTCATCTGCAAAATTTACAATATATTTTTGGGGGGCAAGTGACCATGACCTGAGGGCAAGTAGAACCTGACTTGCACTTGCCCGATGGGCAAGTGCCTCAGAGACCTTAGTGTCAACCCCTGCTGGGAACGCCCACCAAACTCCCCTGGTTTCATTTTAACGCTCTCAAGAGTTACAGATCTATCCTATTATACATTCTGGAAAAGGTGTAACGCGTAACACGTGTAACGCCGGGTGTCCATGGACTGTGTCTAGAGTGAGGCCGGCAGAGCCGGCCGAACCTCTATTACAGTACATTTTAGGGGACTGTCATGTGATCTACCTGCATGGCCTGTGTGATCTACTGGTAGATCACCATCTACCTTTTGGGCAGCCCTGATGTAAGCGTAATATAAAAAGCCAAACAGAATCCAGGTCTGGTGAGTTACGGGCATCTGTGCGAAACAAGCACGCACGACCACGTGAACATGCTTTTGTTGTAGCCCCAGGGTGCATGCACGCACAGATCCAACACCAAAGAGTCTGATGCGCAGAACACGCAAAGGCGGGAGACTTAAGACTGTATCCGTTGCCTCTCGACTTCTCCGCACGCACAGGGGAAAAACACAGGTCTTATTGACAATCTCTGCCTTTTTCAAAGGTCTTTTAGGCAGAGGCATAGCGGGGCAATGCCCCCTAAATGCCCAGTCTGCCCCACCAAACACGATCCATGCAAAACAACCCAAGATATTTCAAGTTGCTTATATTTAAAATGATGTGAAACACTACTACTGCTACTAACTAACTACAGCTGTGTCACCACTAAACCAACAGCATTTCATCATTGAAAACAGAAAACTCTCTGAGTCAGACCTTTAGCTTTATGCATGCTGTGTGTCTGTTGCAACTTCAACAACAACTGATGTTATTATTGATGCTTAATTCACTAATAAAAGTCTTTTAACCCCCCACCCCCAATTGGGAAATGTTACATCCGCTCCTGCCTTTAGGCTCTCTAACTCAATTGTGTAAAGAATAATAACAATAATAATAACAATAAATATCAATGTGATAAAAAGACTGATTGCGTCCTCTCTCTCTCCAGGGAAATTCTCAATGGCATTACTGTGACCGATGAGAATGGCAATAAACTGGGTGAATCTAAGGTAAGTTGCCCTTACCCTTAGTGTCCTGAACGCGTTTTGGTGTTTTATCTTCTTGAAAAATAGCAGATCAACAAGCTCATGTCGCGCCACCGAGTGGTGCGACATGAGCTTGTAGTTCTGCTATTTTTTGAAAAATTGTGAAAATGTGGTGCAAATCTCTGAATACATTATTTCGGAAGCAAACATTTTTAACTTTTTTTTTTTTTTTTTTTTTTTTTGCTTCTGGGGGATCCCTAGAACAACATGTTTTGAGATGGGGGTCTGCAACCAAATATGGATAATTCTGGTGGTCCTTGGCTTGAAATATGTTAGCATCACTGACACAGGAGCACAGATTTTTCAGAAAAACTAGAATCTAGTGTCAGAAACTATAGAATCTAGTGTTGAAAAAAATAGCAGATCTACAAGCTCATAGCGCGCCACCGAGTGGCGCGCTACGAGCTTGTAGGTCTGCTATTTTTGAAAAATCATGAAAATGTGGCAGAAATCTTCGAATATATTTTTTTAGAGTCAAACATTTTAGCTCAAATCTTGCTTCTGGGGTGATCCCTAGAAGTATTATTATTATTATTTTTTTTAGATGGGGGTCGGCAGCCAAATAATTCTGTTGGTCCTGTGAAATATGTTGAGCATCACTGACACAGGAGCATGGATTTTTCAGGAAAAAACAAGAATCTAGTGTCAGAAACCAGAATTTAGCATCAGAAACAAGTGCCACAAACTAGAATCTGGCGCCATCTAGTGTCAGAAACTAGAATCTAGTCAGGACAATGGGTTTTAAATAAAAAATGTTGTCTCATGGTGTGTTTTGTTTCCCGTGCAGAAAGCAGCAGCGAAGGGCATCACTCAGGTGGTCGTCTCTCGAATCACCATGGCAGCACCTGGCATGAGTAGGAGGAATTCATTTTTATTTTTCACACTTTTGTTTATTAAAGATTTCAGGGCATACATCAAAGCAAGAAATAAAAACATTATGTGATGCACCCATATAGAGTGTAGTTACAGTAATATTTATCAGTATTTGTCCAGTTGAATTAGTGAGGTAGTAAAAAAAAAAGATAAAATGGAAAGGTCCTACGCTAAAAGGGATATCAAATAATTACATAAATTGTATAACCTGAATCTAAGGTAAACAAAACAAACAAAAGACAGGACAAACATATAAGACAAGAACGTAGCTTTGCATCCATACATAGTCAGGGGTTGACACTAAGGTCTCGGAGGCACTTGCCCATCAGGCAAGTGCAAGTCAGGTTCTACTTGCCCTCAGGTCATGGACACTTGCCCCCCAAAAATATATTGTAAATTTTGCAGATGTAACTCTTGAGAACGTAAAAATGAAACCAAATGGACCCTTGCGGGTCCATTTGGTTTCATTTTTACACTCTCAAGAGTTAAAATTCATCATCTTAATTAGCCCAAGTCTACACAACTAGAGAATCTAGAAGATTAGGTCATTTTGATGTGTATGTTAATTTACCTGTTTTGTTTCCCAAATCCAGCCTGGAATTGTGGATATCTAGAAAGCAGGGAAAGACACAGAGGCAGAGCACAATGACTGCCTTCAAGACAAATTTATCTTGTGTTGTGTTATAGTGCACTAAGTTGCACACTTGCCCGATCGGGCAACCAGGTAGCAGTCTTCACTTGCCCCACCATTTTTTTTACTTGCCCCGGGCAAGCGGGCAAGTGTTAGTGTCAAGCCCTGCATAGTGCTCCATGACAAGTATAAGACAACCCAGCTGGATGGGAGATCAAGTTTGCTCAGACTCAACTCAACGTTAATTCATCTGGAATAGTTTGGAAATCTAAGTCATTAACCAGTGCGAGGAAAAGAGTCCAAGTGTAGGGGAATTGATCATACAGTATTTTATAGAGTTGTCCTGTCAGATCATATTCTTATAGATAAAGATCTCCTATATCATTCTTTATTACATGGCTTGAATGAATGCTCCAATCAGAAGCCAGCGTTCTGGTCATGTGAGCGGTCACATATTTCACTATAATTCACCGCTCCGCTCTATATCTGACCAATCAGAAGCCAGCGTTCTGGTCATGTGAGCGGTCACATATGTCACTATAATTCACCGCTCTGCTCTATATCTGACCGCTGTATAATCAAGGTCCCCAAAGCGCAAACAGCTGTGTTCATATCAATCCGCGGTGCGATTCCTTCCGCCTTTACTTCCAGCACACCGTTAGCGGGTCCATTTGGTTAGCTACGTATTTGGTTGTTTACATGCCGTTGCCATTCAGGTGATGGATATTATAACTCTTGAGAGCGTAAGCATGAAACCAAATGGACCCCGCAAGGGTCCATTTGGTTTCATGTTTACGCTCTCAAAGAGTTATGGTTAACCAACTCTCCATCATTTAGCCTGGGGACCACCTGGAACCCTCTCAAGGACCACTGGTGGTCCCCGGACCACTGGTTGAAAACCACTGATCCAAGCCATGTAATAAGCGGGATAGCACCCTTCGATCACCGGTTTGTCGGGTGTTATCCCTCATGTATGGTGTGTTTGTTGGAAGATATTGATGAACTAGTATTTATTTGTCCATCCTTTCATCTCCTTCCATCCACAGTTCTTCTTCCCATCATGATGCAAAGGCTGGAGAAATATAAGTTTATGCAGGTGAGACGTTCTGCAGTGTATAGACCAGGGGTAGGCTGCCCCTCCGGGATCAACATTTCAAACCACACGCATCGTTGCCAGCCTGCAGTAACTTCACAACAACACAACACTACTTTGTTTTACCACTTTACTTTATGTCCATATAAGCATAAAATACAACAGACTTGTACTTATATTGTACTGTTGTAGGCCTATTTAACAGACTTGGTCAAACACTGCCATTGCAAATGCAAACATAATAAGAACAGTCCAGAATATTCCATTATAAGTTGCAGAACAGTCCATTACACGTTGCAGAACAATACTGTTGGCATAATTCACAGACAGCAGACAACAATCGTACAAATGAGACAGACAGACACGCGGACACACACACACAAACGAAAATCACTCTTTTCTTTTTCCACCCCATTTTTTGTTTCTTCCCCCCCACATCGGCCGAGATCTACTGGTAGATCCCGACCTACTGGTTGGGCTCCCCTGGTATAGACCTTTAGCACTGCTATGGAACTATAGAGGTCATATAGACCAGTGTATATAGACCTTTAGCACTGCTATGGAACTATAGAGGTCATATAGACCATGTATATAGACCTTTAGCACTGCTATGGAACTATAGAGGTCATATAGACCAGTGTATATAGACCTTTAGCACTGCTATGGAACTATAGAGGTCATATAGACCAGTGTATATAGACCTTTAGCACTGCTATGGAACTATAGAGGTCATATAGACCAGTGTATATAGACCTTTAGCACTGCTATGGAACTATAGAGGTCATATAGACCAGTGTATATAGACCTTTAGCACTGTTATGGAACTCCAGAGGTCGTATAGACCAGTGTATATAGACCTTTAGCACTGTTATGGAACTCCAGAGGTCGTATAGACCACTTTTCTATACCAGGGCCCACTATTTATCCTGCATTTAAGCCACGGAGGACCAGCAGAGGACCAGCATTTGAAGTTGAGTTCAGTCTTTCGGACCCAAAACTGAGGATTTGTTTTTTGTCCACCATTTAGGAGAGATGAACTGGCATAACGTTGGTCAAAATAACATATTCTGCATTTTATAAATCTGTAGATTCTTGAAATAAGCAATTCAGATGTTTAAATATAATTTAAGTCTTATAGTTCTGTAGCCCTCAGGTGTTACAGATCTATTAGGGTCCATTTGGTGACCAGTGGTTGAAAACCACTGGTATAGGCTATAGAGGGGTACTGTATGTCAACGCACAAAGTGAGCTTAACGTGTTTAAATACAATACGATAGGACTGTTCAGTTTGGATCTATACAGAGAATCTGCAAGTGGATCCAATGGTTCCACGTCGATACGCTCAGACTTAAATGACTTTCACTATTTCATTTAGGATTCGAACCGCGGCCTCTTTCCGTGGGAGACCAAAATGTCTACTGCTTTAATTAATGTACAATTCTTTATTTAGATTATGTACATGTTGGCGTGTAGATAATGTGTATTTATTTGTGTAGATTATGTACATGTTGACATGTAGATAATGTGTATTTATTTGTGTAGATTATGTACATGTTGACATGTAGATAATGTGTATTTATTTGTGTAGATTATGTACATGTTGACATGTAGATAATGTGTAGATTATGTACATGTTGACATGTAGATAATGTGTAGATTATGTACATGTTGACATGTAGATAATGTGTAGATTATGTACATGTTGACATGTAGATAATGTGTATTTATTTGTGTAGATTATGTACATGTTGACATGTAGATAATGTGTAGATTATGTACATGTTGACATGTAGATAATGTGTAGATTATGTACATGTTGACATGTAGATAATGTGTAGATTATGTACATGTTGACATGTAGATAATGTGTAGATTATGTACATGTTGACATGTAGATAATGTGTATATTATGTACATGTTGACATGTAGATAATGTGTATTTATTTGTGGAGATTATGTACATGTAGATAATGTGTATTTATTTGTGGAGATTATGTACATGTTGACATGTAGATCATGTGTATTTATTTGTGTAGATTATGTACATGTTGACATGTAGATAATGTGTATTTATTTGTGTAGATTATGTACATGTTGACATGTAGATAATGTGTATATTATGTACATGTTGACATGTAGATAATGTGTATTTATTTGTGTAGATTATGTACATGTTGACATGTAGATAATGTGTAGATTATGTACATGTTGACATGTAGATAATGTGTAGATTATGTACATGTTGACATGTAGATAATGTGTAGATTATGTACATGTTGACATGTAGATAATGTGTAGATTATGTACATGTTGACATGTAGATAATGTGTAGATTATGTACATGTTGACATGTAGATAATGTGTATTTCCGTGTCCTTTCAGAGGATCACGTATCTACATGGACCAATCCAAGTCATGCTGGTGGGGGTGTTGTAAGTGTTATCTTATTAATTCATACTCATCACATTCATTACCACGACCTCAGGTTTAGATTGTGTATTTTTTTGTCATATTAAAGTGTGTGTGTTTTTTGGTATTTTTCCAGCCTGGTGTTCATGGTGCCTGCTGCCTGCTCCCTCTTCCCTCAGAGATGGTACGAAACCTGCTATTAACGTCTTCTAGTATTCAGTGATGGGCAGTAACTTGTTACAAGTAGCTAAGCTACATAGCTTAACTACATTGTCCCGTAACTTGTAGTGTAGCTTACTACAATTTTCTGGGGATAGCTTGTAGTGTAGCTTGTAACAATCTTCTGGGGATAGCTTGTAGTGTAGCTTACTACAGTTTTCTGGGGATAGCTATAGTGTAACTTAGCTACATTTTTTTTTGTAACAAGTAATGTAGCTTACTACATTTTCCCACCCACATTTTCAAATTCCACCCATTTTCAATGGGTAGAATTTGATTTATTTGTGTACCTTAACCTGTCATGACAACATGCAGCTCAAAGCGCTTTACAGACCAGTGGATAAAAAAGAAGGGGAAAAAGCAAGACAAAACAAACAACGTATACCGGTAATATTTAATATTATGCTTAGAAAGTTGTACATTAAGTTGAGTTATATATTCATATATATGTAGTGTTGATGTAGCAAGCTACTTTTGTCGTGTAGTTTGTAGTGTAGCTTGCTACAATTATTTATTTTTATTTTTTTGGGGGGGGGGGGTAGCTTGTAGTTAGTAGCTATGAGTTATATTTCCCAGTGGACTTGCCCATCACTGAGTATAATATAAGCAAGGTAATATATTTTAGAATCACAATATAAATTTCCACCCCTAGGTTTCGATATCGTATCGAAACCTAATGGAATGGTCCGCTCTTACTAATCTACAATGTGACAATCTGTAGTGAGCTGGCATCTCCCTTTAGCCCTGAGTGTACTGAACGCGTTTTGGTGTTCTAAGCACTATGTTTTAACTATTGAAAAATAGCAGATCTACAAGCTCATAACGCGCCACCGAGTGGCGCGCTATGAGCTTGTATCTCTGCTATTTTTGAAAAACCGTGAAAACGTGGTGAAATCTTTGAATAATTATGTTATTCAGAAACTAGACAGGACACAATGGGTTAGAGATGAGGTGAGAGGTTCAGTCACACGGAACGTCTCGGTCGCTAATGGGAACTCTCTGGTGGAGCCGTTGCCCCCGCGACCCGACCTCGGATAAGAGGATGAACATGGATAGATGGGTGGGAGTTGGGGATAAGCAGGTTTAGCGCTGATGAAAATGGAGTCCAATCTATTGCTCTGTCCACACAGTGACGGCACAGACAGGGCTTGACACTAACACTTGCCCGCTTGCCCGGGGCAAGTAAAAAAAAATAATCGGGCAAGTGAAGACTGCTACCTGGTTGCCCGATCGGGCAAGTGTGCAACTTAGTGCACTATAACACAACACAAGATAAATTTGTCTTGAAGGCAGTCATTGCACTCTGCCTCTGTGTCTTTCCCTGCTTTCTAGATATCCACAATTCCAGGCTGGATTTGGGAAACAAAACAGGCAAATTAACATACACATCAAAATGACCATTAATCTTCTACAGTGTAGACCTGGGCTAATTCAGATGATGAATTTTAACTCTTGAGAGTGTAAAAATGAAACCAAATGGACCCGCAAGGGTCCATTTGGTTTCATTTTTACGTTCTCAAGAGTTACATCTGCAAAATTTACAATATTTTTTGGGGGGCAAGTGACCATGAGCTGAGGGCAAGTAGAACCTGACTTGCACTTACCCGATAGGCAAGTGCCTCCGAGACCTTAGTGTCAACCCCTGACAGGGCTGTCTGTCTGTCTGTCTGTCTGTCTGTCTGTCTGTCTGTCTGTCTGTCTGTCTGTCTGTCTGTCAGACAGACAGGCTGCCCAGAGAGGACAGACAGACAGACAGACTGTCTGACTCAGGGCCGGATTTAGCCAGCCCTGCTAGGGTGGGCTGGAAGAATGGCAGGGTGGGCAACTCCAAAGTTTTTTCTATGAACCAATGGTTTTCAATCTTTTTGACACCAGGGCCCACTATTTATTCAGCATTTGAGCCTATTTAAAAGGATTTGAAACACTATACTACTGCTACTAACTAGCTACAGCTGTGTCACCACTAAACCAACAGCATTTCATTATTGAAAACAGAAAACTCTCTGAGTCAGACCTTTAGCTAGACAGCAACAGCTAGAACTCACTCGCTTTACTAACGGATTGCATTATTCTGAACGTGGCTGTGATTGCTTTTTTTGCTTTTGCTTTTTTTTTTCTAAAAACATCAAAAATGGCTCTGTGTATGCGGACTATCTATGGCATTTACAACAAACCAATCTGTTTGGAAATTGGTGATAAATAAGCGAGTTATCGTCATCTAAAAAGTATATGCTCATAGACTACTTAGACTACTACTGCTACACTTACACAAGATGGCCGCCATGTAACGATGTCACTCCCCATTGGCCAGCAGTGCGGGGGGGTGGGGCATGTAGCTTTCTGATATGTATCTGGTCTTATCTCTTTGTCCTCTCTGTCACTCTGTCTGTCTGTCTCTCTCTCTGTCTCTCTCTCTCTCTTTCTCTTTCACTCTCTCTCTCTCTCTCTCTCTCTCTCTCGCTCTCTCTCGCTCTCTTTCTCTCTTTCTCTTTCACTCTCTCTCTCTCTCTCTCTCGCTCTCTTTCTCTCTTTCACTCTCTCCCTCTCTCTCTCTCTCTCTCTCTCTCTCCCTCTCCCTCTCTCTCCCTCCCCTCTCTCTCTCTCTCTCTCTCTCTCTCTCTCTCTCTCTCTCTCCCTCTCTCCCTCTCCCTCTCTCCCTCCCTCTCTCTCTCTCTCTCTCTCTCTCTCTCTCTCTCTCCTCTCTCTCTCTCTCTCTCTCTCCCTCTCTCTCTCTCTCTCTCTCTCTCTCTCTCTCTCTCTCTCTCTGTCTCTCTCTCTTCTCGTCTCTGTCTCTGTCTCTCTCTCTCTCTCTCTCTCTCTCTCTCTCTCTCTCTCTCTCTCTCTCCCTCTCTCTCTCTCTCTCTCTCTCTCTCCCTCTCCCTCTCTCTCTCTCTCCCTCCCCTCTCTCTCTCTCTCTCTCTCTCTCTCTCTCTCTGTCTCTCTCTCTGTCTCTGTCTCTGTCTCTGTCTCTCTCTCTCTCTCTCTCTCTCTCTCTCTCTCTCTCTCTCCCTCTCTCTCTCTCTCTCCCTCACCCCCTCTCTCTCTCTCCCTCCCTCTCTCTCCCTCTCCCTCTCTATCCCTCTCTCCCTCCCCCCCCTCTCTCTCTCCCAGCTCCATGCCAGTCTCCAGTCTGGAACCAGATCTCAGAGACTCCATCTTGTCTCAGTATGGAGACCGTGTCCAACAGGTCTACTTCAACAAGGGCCTCTGATTGGTCCAAACATCCACCACCTGCCTTCTGTCTGCCTGTCTGTCTGTCTGTCTGTCTGTCTGTCTGTCTGTCTGTCTGTCTGTCTGTCTGTCTGTCTGTCTGTCTGCATGCCAAACCTCATGTAAATGCTCCTTTATTTTTATATAATTGTTGGGAGACATTGTGAAATTGTTACATACTTTTTTTTCTTTCTTTTTTCTACATAGATTTACTGTATATTCTAGTTTGAGAGGCTTATATTAATAAATAATGACATCCACTGTGGCGCTCATAGACAAATAAAGGTAGACGCTCGCCCCCCTTTTGTAAAACGGAAAACAAAAACACAAAAAACATAGTTTAGGTGCTTTCTGTGGTCGACTGGCCGTTTGCGAGGTTATCTCTGAACACAGACAGACAAAAACAACCTAATCACACCTTGGATCCTTAAAATACGACGGAATTGACCTTATGTAGAAAATCTAAGAATAGAAGCAAAAGTCTGTTCCATTGACAGTGACAGCGAAACAAAGCCACGCCTTATCACACAGCAGAACAGAATCAGGGTACATATTTCAATGGTGGGGACTTTATTATGATATGAAAGGACTTAGAAGGAGAATCAGCTTCAAATGGATGAAAAACATCATGCCATTGTGCCCTACTATAACAGTGGTTTTCAACCTTTTTGACTCCAGGGACCACCATTTATTCAGCATTTGAGCCACGGACCACCATTTGATTACATTTTCACACCAAAGACCTCAAATTAAAGAATTCTTTCGATTTTGTCCACAATTCCAGGCTGTATTTTGCAAACAAAACAGTGTAGACTTCTTAATTAAATAGTGCTAATTCAGATGATGAATATTTTAACTCTTGAGAGTGTAAAAATGAAACCAAATGGACCCGCAAGGGTCCATTTGGTTTCATTTTCACATTCTCAAGAATTACATCTGGTTAACCAACTTTCCATCATTTAGCCTGGGGACCACCTGGAACCCTCTCAAGGACCACTGGTGGTCCCCGGACCAGCTGTTGAAAACCCCTGGTCTATAACTAGAAATGAACATTTAAAATGGGCGTTTCCGATGTCCAAGTTACTGCACCCGTCTGGTTTTAAGAGCATCTATTTCCATACTGCTGCTGTGAATTGACGGTTTGTCTTGTGTAAATCACAAGCCCAAGTGATGGATGCATTTCCACCATAGAGTAATGAAATATAGAGAACGGACTCGAGCGACAGCCCCGCCCCCTTGTTGTTCAATTCAATACAAGTTGCTCATTGGCGTTTTGAAGCACCCGGAAGACCGCCGGAAGTGCGCCTATTTCCGCATTTGACCACCCAAAATTTGGTGAGCTTGTAGTTCTGCTATTTTTGAAAAATTGTGAAAATGTGGTGCAAATCTTTGAATACATTATTTCGGAAGCAAACATTTTTAACTCAAATCTTTGCTTCTGGGGGATCCCTAGAACAACATGTTTTCAGATGAGGTTCTGCAGCTAAATAATAGATATTTCTGGGGGTCCTTCCTATGAAATATGTTAAGCATCACTGACACAGAAAGAGATTTTTCCAAAAAAAAAAAAAAGAAAAAAAAAATAGAATCTCGTGCCAGGTACTAGAATTTAGTGTCACAAACTAGAATCTAGTGACATAGACTAGAATCTAGTGTCAGGAACTAGAATCTAGTGTCATAAACTGGAAGCTAACTTCAGAAGCTACAGAGAGGAACTACAATCTACCGTGGGGGACTAGAATCTAGAAACAACAATCAGAAACTACAATCTGATCAGGACCTACATTTTCTGCTAATCTGTCAAAGAGTTAAGATGGTGAAACACAACTTGATGACATTATCAAGTTGTGTTTCACAATATGTATGTTATTTTTTTTCTTTTTTCTTTTAGGACCTTGTTTGTCTGAGAGTGTAAAGATGGAACCAAATGGACCCGTTAGGGTTCATTTGGTTCCATTAGGGTCCATTTTCCAAAATAATCTGGAAAATGTTTGGAATTCCCCTTTTTAAAGTTTCAACTATCAACAAATAATGAGTTTACTGTGAGACAACTAAGACATAATAATAATAATAATAATAATAATGGTTGTTTGAAGTATTGTTTTACTGTATGTGACGTGCATAGTTCTCAAAGTTGGGGGTCCCTGAGGAGGGAGGTTCCAAGGGGGTCCCCAGCATAATGATTAATTAGTTAAGAGAGCAAAGTGGACCCCTATTACATAGGTCAGTAACTTTGATGCTGTACAAATGAAACCAATAGACCTGTACACTGTCAAGAGTTGTTGGGGGTCAGTGCTACAATCAATACCAAGTGGGGGTCCTTGAAATAATAATTCTAATAAATGAATTCTGGTTATTTCAAAGTCTTCAGAAGGAATTTGTTCATACTGCAATAGTCTTCTAGGCTGGGGAAAAAGATGGAGATATACTGCCCTCTAGAGGCACAAGTTTGAATTGCCTCTCCAAAGGTTCATAAGTTAGAACATGATGCTGTGATGAACTTATACAATATATACAGTATATTATACAATGTCATGATGCTGGAATAAATTTTGAGCTTTACTTTCTTTTTCTCTGCATTATTATGCATGTATAGTGAAATGTTCTTGTTCACAGAGCGGCCAAATAACCACATTTTAATATGATTTAAAAGGCATAGACTTGTTTGTTATTGTTTAAACATTTTGTTTCACAAGGTTTTCTATTCCGGGTAAAGCCTGTGAAATGCTGTGGCGTGTACATTATGTTCTAACAATAATATAACTACACTACAGGCCAAATTCAAAGTGTTTCCATTATTTTCATGACGAGTTACATTGAAGATTCTCACTGGCATCAAAACCTATTATTGCTTTGCAGAATCCAGGCATAACTAGAATATAAGACAGTTATTTCAGTTATTCACACTTTTTTCGTTAAGTAGACAGTAGTAGATATAGATGTGTTCGTTGTTTCGTTCATAGTTTCGATGCCTTCAGTGATAATCTAAAACGCATTGAATGAGAAGTTGTGTATTATAATGCTGCCCATATAAAATAACACAACATAACTGAAACGTCTGTTTAAGTCAGGTTTATAATGCCTTGACGCAGGTTTTCAGCAGGTGGTCTGTGGACCACTTGTGATTAGGATGTATTGTGCATGATTCACAGCTCGAAGGTCCTGGGTTCGATTCCCACTCGGGACGCTGCTGTGGGTGCTGGCGGCGTGTCTCCTCCACCACGTCATCAGTGCCCCGAGGCAGTGTTGGTGAAAGGGCCTTTCTGTGTGGAGTTTGCATGTTCTCCCCGTGTCCCCTAGGGTAGATACCCTCACATGTTCTCCCCGTGTCCCCTAGGGTAGATAACCTCACATGTTCTCCCCGTGTCCCCTAGGGTAGATAACCTCACATGTTCTCCCCGTGTCCCCTATAGGGTAGATACCCTCACATGTTCTCCCCGTGTCCCCTAGGGTAGATACCCTCACATGTTCTCCCCGTGTCCCCTAGGGTAGATACCCTCACATGTTCTCCCCGTGTCCCCTAGGGTAGATACCCTCACATGTTCTCCCCGTGTCCCCTAGGGTAGATACCCTCACATGTTCTCCCCGTGTCCCCTAGGGTACATACCCTCACATGTTCTCCCCGTGTCCCCTAGTGCAGGGGTCGGCAACCCAAGATGTTGAAAGAGCCATTTTCGACCCAAAATTAAATTCAAAATCTGTCTGGAGCCGTATTTTTATTTTTATTTTCCATGAGAGTGTGCAAATGTGAACCAAATGGACCCTGGCGGGTCCATTTGGTTCCATTTGCACACTCCCAGAAAAAAAAGGTCCTCAAAGAAAAATCATTAACATTACATGGTGAAACACAACCTTTCTTCAGAAATGGAGTTTCTAAAAAAAATGAAGGAGTTTTTCAGAACTCCATTTCTAGTCCACACAACATCTCTAAGGTATATTAATGACATAGTAAACTGAGTAAACCTTTGAGAATGGGTGGTTCAGATTGAAAGCTCCACCTCTGATAACTGCTGGGCTTTTTTGACATGGCCAAGTGCTACTTTAACTGGCAACTGTCAGACAGCGCAACACGTTTTGGGTGACTGAAATGTTTATATTATTTTGGTGCGGATCACCCCAGTGTGTATGTAATAATGCTACAGCCACTGAGCCACTAGGGCTGTGTTCTGGAGCCGCATGCGGCTCCTGAGCCGCAGGTTGCTGACCCTGCCCTAGGGTAGATACCCTCACATGTTCTCCCTGTGTCCCCTAGGGTAGATACCCTCACATGTTCTCCTGTGTCCCCTTGGGTAGATACCCTCACATGTTCTCCCCGTGTCCCCTAGGGTAGATACCCTCACATGTTCTCCCGTGTCCCTAGGGTAGATACCCTCACATGTTCTCCCCGTGTCCCCTAGGGTAGATACCCTCACATGTTCTCCCCTCCGTGTCCCCTAGGGTAGATACCCTCACATGTTCTCCCCGTGTCCCCTAGGGTAGATACCCTCACATGTTCTCCCCGTGTCCCCTAGGGTAGATACCCTCACATGTTCTCCCCGTGTCCCCTAGGGTAGATATTGATGCTTTACTTGACTAATAAAAGTCCTGTAACAGAAAATGGTATGGGGGGCTGCCCGGAAGCCGCCCCATACCATTTTCTCCTGCCACCCCAATTGGGAAATGTTACATCCGCCCCTGAACCAGACATTGATTATTATGGCAACTGGGCCAACAGTTGTCCATGGATCAACCAACTGGGTGCTTTGGCGCCTCCTGCCGGCCTCCAGCGCACACTGCAGGTGATGGGAGGAGTCTGGAGTCAGCTCTATTATAAAACCTCGTCAGTGGCTCAGAGAATAACAACAGGCGGTCCCGTTACTTTACACAGAGACACAGAGTCAGGAATACAGTCACACACACAGAGAGAGAGAGGGGAAAATACTACGTCTTTCAAACGGCAAGAAGACGAAGAAGAACAGTGTTGAAGAAGACTACGTCATACATGTGATTTCGTCGCATCGTTTTGAAGGTACAGACAGAGAGACGGACAGAGAGACAGACGGGCGACGTACGTACGTCATTCCGATATTCTCGCGTCCTAAAAAAACAACTATTTGTTTTCATTCTCCCCGCTGCCGCTGCTGCTGCTGTTAAACATCAGCCGAGCATAATAACAACTACAGAACAACATCTGCAGTTTTACGGATCCTAGAAGAAACAACAGACCCTTACAGTGTTGATACTAGCCTACATTGCAACTGCCATTGGAGAGGAAGAGAGAGAGGGAGAGAAAGAGAGAGAGACATCCACTTGGATCCAGAGAGAGAGAGAGAGAGAGACTGCTGCCTGCGACGCATTTTTTTAATCATCCTGATTAACCAAAACACGGGTGGATTCTTGTGATCCAGGGAGGGATCTTGGATCTTTGGAGAGCTTGGAGATGGGTCTGTTTTCGGTGCACACCACGCTGTGCTGCTCGGTGCTGCTGGTGGTCCTTTGGAAGGTGGACGAGTGGTCCGTGGAGGCGTGCAGCTGCGCCCCCGTGCACCCGCAACAGGCTTTCTGCAACGCAGATGTAGGTGAGTATGATGACGCGCACGCACGCACACACACACACACACACACACACACCATGATCGATGATGATGATGATGATGTTCTGTTTATGTAATTCACATGATGGATATTTTAACTCTTGACTCGAGAGTGTATTTTTTATTTTATCTGGTTAAACAACTTAGCTTCGGACCACCTGGAACCCTCTCAAGGACAGACACACGCACGCACGCACACACACACACACACACACACACACACGCACGCACACACCCACACACACACACACACACACACACACACACACACACACACACACACACACACACACACCATGATGATGGTGATCTGTCCTGATTCAGATGATGAATACCGTATATTTTTAACTCTTGAGAGTGTAAAAATGAAACCAAATGGACCCGCCAGGGTCCATTTGGTTTCGTTTTTACGTTCTCGAGAGTTACATCTGGTTAAACAACTTAGCTGGGGGACCACCTGGACCACTGGTTGAAGACTATGATGATGGTGATGTGTTTATTCATGAACGAAGGGTGGATGTGGAGACTTTGGGCAGAAGTCCATATACATAGAGCAACCATTGTGATTGTGAACCCGCGGGCATGTTGAGAACACAGACTGGTTTTATGGCAGAAATGTTGAGCATAGGGGTCCCCAGGGGTCCCCAGCATGTAGGAACTGCAGTTTGATACCTTGGCGATAGTAGAGGTGAAGAAGGGAAAAGAAGTATTTACAGTGAAGGGGGGAAAGGCCGGGGCACATGTCATGTTTATTCTTTATTAATCACCCTAGTCACTTTGGTTCTAAAAAATAAAAGTCAATGCTCACAGATCAGATCCCCCTTTTATTGAGATGTGGTTTCATCACCACCTCCACCATCAATGAACACAGTTGTACCCCAGTACCCAAAACACACACACACACACACACACACACACACACACACACACACACACACACACACACACACACACACACACACACACACACACACACTGCTGTTGACGTTTACCTGCTACTGCGCTTCACACGTCCCAAACTCCTCACCCTTCTGGCCCCAAAACTATGGAATGAAAGAACTGCAGACTCACTCCCAATCTAAACTATGGAATGAACTTCCCATTGCAGTCAGAACTGCAGATTCACTCCCAATCTAAACTATGGAATGAACTTCCCACTGCAGTCAGAACTGCAGATTCACTCCCAATCTAAACTATGGAATGAACTTCCCACTGCAGTCAGAACTGCAGATTCACTCCCAATCTTCCACCGTTTTCAGACTGCAGTCTGAAAACCCATCTCTTCAGACTCCATTGCCGTAGTACCAGGCCTAGCCTTGACCGTTGCCTATGAAAAGGCTCAACATTGTATGAATCTTAGCATTTTTATGCAGACTTAGACAGCAGTATATGTAGATTTATAGTATTTCATGTACAGTATACATGCCACTTTATAACATTTGTATACAGTTTAGAAAGCCTCTCTCTATTCAAGGGGAATTCCACCCCAAAACACATTGGGTACCAATCTACTTTGTACCTTGATTCCTGTGACATATACTGTATAATGTACTTGATTTGTGTCTGGGTTTTCCCTTGTTCTACATTTCACCCCTGAGGTCCCCCTCCCTTCCCACAGTGCGTTGCCACAACTTGTATTTATTCTAATATTTAAAAAAATAAGTAATAATAAGTATTTTAGTAGCTCTAAACTTAGCTTTTTTTTATTCCACATGTCATATTTTTATTGGTATACTGATACTCATGCATGCATTTCACGTCACTCTGGTGCAGACTTGTGATCCCAGATCCCAAACCACCTCCTCCATGAAGTGGTTTATTAAAGTCATGTAGTGTAGTGCTGGATGAAATAATCTGGGTTTATTAAAGTCATGTAGTGTAGTGCTGGATGAAATAATCTGGGTTTATTAAAGTCATGTAGTGTAGTGTAGTGCTGGATGAAATAATCTGGGTTTATTAAAGTCATGTAGTGTAGTGCTGGATGAAATAATCTGGGTTTATTAAAGTCATGTAGTGTAGTGTAGTGCTGGATGAAATAATCTGGGTTTATTAAAGTCATGTAGTGTAGTGCTGGATGAAATAATCTGGGTTTATTAAAGTCATGTAGTGTAGTGCTGGATGAAATAATCTGGGTTTATTAAAGTCATGTAGTGTAGTGCTGGATGAAATAATCTGGGTTTATTAAAGTCATGTAGTGTAGTGCTGGATGAAATAATCTGGGTTTATTAAAGTCATGTAGTGTAGTGCTGGATGAAATAATCTGGGTTTATTAAAGTCATGTAGTGTAGTGCTGGATGAAATATCTGGGTTTATTAAAGTCATGTAGTGTAGTGCTGGATGAAATAATCTGGGTTTATTAAAGTCATGTAGTGTAGTGCTGGATGAAATAATCTGGGTTTATTAAAGTCATGTAGTGTAGTGCTGGATGAAATAATCTGGGTTTATTAAAGTCATGTAGTGTAGTGCTGGATGAAATAATCTGGGTTTATTAAAGTCATGTAGTGTAGTGCTGGATGAAATAAGCTGGGTTTATTAACCCATTGTAGACTATCCCGATCTAAAAATGTCTTTGAAATACTAACCTAAGTGTACTGGAAAACTTCAAATTATTGTGTAACACCATCAAATTTTTGACATTTTTTGATACTGTACATACTGTACAGAACTCATATTGGTGTTCCCGTCAACTAGGGTAAAACTACCACTAGGGTTTCCCGCCTACTATTTAAAGTCATGTAGTGTAGTGCTGGATGAAATAATCTGGACTGATGATCTTGGTGTGTGTGGTTTGATGTGATGTGATGTGATGGTTCTCCTTTAGAATCGTCTGCTAAATGCCTGGATTGTAAACGGAGCAAGTGCTCTTTAGTTATCAGTCTGTTCTAGTCAGCTGTGGAGGATGTTTCATCCTGCAGGGTCACAGGGTGGTCCTCTGGGGTGGTCCTCTCCTCTCTGTCAGTCACCATACCTCTGAGGGTGTGCAAAAGGCCACCCAAAATGGACCCCTGTGAGGGCTCCATCACGTGGGGTGTACATCCCCCTGAGAGATGGAGATATCAGTATGTCGTGAGAGAGAAGCGAGAGAGAGAGAGAGAGAGCGAGAGAGAGGAGAGAAAGAGAGAAACTTTGTCATTGACAGAGATGTCAGTCTTGTCATTGGGGGGGGAAAGCGAAACGCATCGACAAGTTTCAATCCAGGTTTATAGAACAGAGGTTTTCAACCTTTTCATACCAGGGCCCACCATT
>CM076981.1:3260030-3324154 GCA_039105355.1 Benthosema pterotum | reverse complement strand
GCCTGTAACTGAAAATGGATGGGTGATGAAGCCGCCCCATACCATTTTCTCTTGCCCCTCCAACATATTCTCTTGCCCCCCCCCCCCCCCCCCCCCCCCCCCCCCAAATGGGACATGTTACATCCGCCCCTGCCTACCTGCAGTGTCGGCCCTGCGGGCCCAACCTCCGACTGCATGCTAAAGGTCAAAGGTGCTGACCTCTAGGGCCAGGGCAGGTCAGTGTCCTGGGGCGATGTTGTCTCTCTCCCGGAACGATCCCCTGCCCACCCCCCCATACACATTACAAGGCCATTAGGCTCGGAAATTGAAAACATGGAACCTCGGCCGCTACACATGAGCGCGCGCGTCTGCGACGTGCGCACACACAAAAGCCAAGTAATGGCGAATCTAAACACATACCGTCAGGTGTGTGTGTACATCTTTAATCAGTCACGTATGCATGAGTACCAAACACCCAGTCTCTCTCTCTCTCTCTCTCTCTCTCTCTCTCTCTCTCTCTCACTGATAGAAATATTTAATATTTCTGAAGTTTATTGTGAATGATTTTACATGTCATAAGAAAATAAACAAACATAAAAAATGGGGAAGAATAAAGGAATGAAAATTAAAAACTTCTCATTTGGCTTATGGCCAGGTAGGACAACTCAGTATTTTTGGTACCCCGTTGGAGAAGGCAGGGCCGTTGCTAGCCATTTGGGCACAAATGCTTTCTGGTGCCCCCCCCCCCCCCTTACAAACAAGACAAATATGTTGTATTTCTCACAGGGCCACCGTTTCACAAGCAGTTATGGGCCATTAGCCATCCTGTTGTTTTCAAAATGATCCAACACCTCCAGTCTCCAGAACCAGTTAAAGGTAGGGTAAGTGATTTGAAAATCATGGTGTAGTACCTGCCTGGTGCACTAGGGGTGTAGTACCAGCCTGGTGCACTAGGGGCGCCCAAGAGTAGCTACACTATGTGAACCTGCTGTTCAATCCTGATTGGAGGAGAATTTACCCTCCACCTGGAGAACTTTTATTAGCTCCTCTGCTAACGTGGGGGAGGGGGAAACTCCATATATGGTCTGCACACCTTATAATAGAGCATTTTAACAGAAAAAAAAATGGGTGATATGATATCTGACAAAAGTGAAATCACTTCCCCTACCTTTAAACAGGTTTTGACTCATTTGATAACAAAAGGCTGAATTAATGAAGTCTAACACCTTGGAACAACCTTCCTAATGCCATTGTAATGTATAGTTCCCCGAATCCCCCACCACTACTCATTGTTTCTCAGTTGCAAGGGCGATTTTTTTCCTTCCCTTAATTCCTGGCCCAAGCCTATAGCCTGGACCAGCAAATTAACCACAGCTCCTGTGAAATCCTACTGAAATCCTCATGTAGGCTGCACCCTTGCAGCCTACACAGAAAGGTGGGGGCGTGTGTAGGGTGAGGTGGTGGTGGGGGGCATCCCTGACCAGTTATACTTAGGGCCTCATATAGCCTAGTAGCGGCCCTGAATAAGCCCGCAGCCAGGCTGCGTATTTTAGCTCGTATTTTCAAACAATTACAGTTTGGTCAATTCTCGATCATTTCTTACCATTCAACATGTTATGATGAAAAAACATGTTCCACGTTTTTTGCTGTATGTGGCGAGCATTTATCCCAAGTCTGCGGTTGTTGTAAATTGCAAAAAAAAAAAAAAAAAAAAAGTCGAGAAATTCGCGGCAAAACAGACATCTTTTTGATCATTCATATCTCCTTCAATTCTGGGCCATTTTGTACATTTCAAAATGCAGCGTGACCGGCAAAAATCACTCTATCAGATGCTGTATAGAATATGCGGGTAGGTCTTCTCTATGAAGCGGAATCAAGAAAAAACTAACTGTCGGGATTTCAGTGGAAACGTGAAAGCAGCAGCATTCGTCACAAGTTAATTAATGTATTTAATAATTACATTATATGCCTTACCTAAACACAAGCAAGTGACCACAGCAGGCAGCTGCAGCTGTTTATAGGACAATCCATAAATAAGGACTTCTGTGGACATCTCCAATGCGCACGGTCTGTGCCCGCACGACGCACGTGGATTTGAAATCCCGTTTTCTATTTCCCAAATCTATTTGACGAAATTAGCTTAAGGGACTGCGTGACAAACAGGGGGGCACCATGTCTCTGGAGAGGGCACCCGAGCACAAAGCAGATTCAACAGTTTTCTCGGGAAAATGCATATTTATAGAAATTAGGGCTATTGATATTATTTTAATGGTGCCCTGCCGGTCACTGCCGGCCCAACGCACTGTGCGTTATGTGCGTTGCCCTCGCTACGGCACTGGGAGAAGGAGAACCGGTGTCCCTCCCATGTTGTTATCTTCTTTTCGTCCTATTCGAATCACTGTGTCAAAGAGCAGAATGGTAAAACGACAGATCTACAAGATGGTAGAATGAATGGGGCAGATCCATCATGTGTATCATTGCTGGCGATAAATTACAACAGGAAATTATTTAAAACTATCACTCTCTTTTTTACACACGCACAAGCCCACACACACACACACACACACACACACACACACACACACACACACACACACACACACACACACACACACACACACACTTTTTGAAGAAGAATTGATCTATTTATTACTGTATATTGTTATTAAAACACATTAGGGAAGCATTATAAGATATCATTTCACACATATAGTTCTCAGGACTTCCCAGACATCCCAGTAATGCTGCCAAGACCCCCCCCCCCCCCTCGACCATTCCTTCAAAACAGCAACGTCCAAAAATCTGCTTTGCAATTTGGACTTCACTTCATATTACCTCCAACCAGCCTTGCTAGACGCCAGCTGATTCTCTTTTACCTGCACGCACGCGCACACACACACACACACACACACACACACACACGCGCACACACACACACACACACACACACACACACACACACACACACACACACACACACACACACACACACACACACAGGAACGTGCACACTCGCGCGCTGTAACACAATATTTCGAGGTCTCCTCGAAGATGCCTGCAGTTTCACATGCCCCTGATGTATTAGTATGTGTAAGAGTGACAAGGTCTCACCTCTAATGAGAGAAAGCAGGCCACGCTGCTACTTCATTAGCCCTCAGCCGCCTTGAATTAGGGCTATGACCGCCCTGCATTTCCTCACACCCCGGCTGGCGTTCAGCAAGCTTCTCACTTACGCACAGAGAACTTACACACTGAGAAGAGCCTTGCTTCACTTGACTGGAAATTAAATAAAAACGTGTTCGTTCTGTATACTAGAAACAGTGTATTCAAGATCTGTGACACATTTTCCCAATTTAAACATAGCAGACCTACAAGTCCATTTAATAGCTAAAGTACAACATACTACTTCAAACACAAACCCCCCCCCCCCCCCCCCCCCCCCAAAAAAAAAGGGCTAATCTAGTCTTTAAAAACAAATAATAAATCTCACAAAATTTATTATGAAAGATTGCGAAAAAAAAATGCTCACTTTCATCGCACTATGAAATAAATGTAACCAAAGCGGTCTTGCTTTAGTACTGTAGAGAAATGAAAGCTGGCGGCACTGTGCAACCCTTCATTCCCCTTTGTTTGGGGAGGGGGGAGTTTTGACAACACATCCATCACAATTGGACACAGCGTAGCCATGAATTACCAGAGCAATGATGCAGGACAATGTGAACAAGGACCTCAGTGTCCTCGACTGACACGTTGGATGCCCTCTTTACAGTGTGGGATCGTGTCATGTGGGCTGCTGAGTGTGAAGCTTCCTCCACGGAGCTCCAACAGGCAAACAAACCATTATTTGCAACTAGTATTTTAATTTAAAAAAAGTCAAGCTGGAGTCACGCGGCCCGGCTGTTTGGCACGCAGAGGCCGGTCAAGAGGAGAGCTGCTGATGGTGGTTCATCATCACCAGATTGGGGCCAGTTTGGGGCCACAACCATCCCTCCAGTAAATCGCTTTTTTTTCTCCTTGCTTAAATTTTTCCTTCTTAGTTTTTTTGTTTTGAATCAAAAGGAGCATTCATTGATGGCTGCCTGTGATTAATGTCCCTGTTGATAATGTTGCATCATCTCCTATATATTTTGCTCATGGGACTGGAGGAGAATGACGTCAAACCGCACACCGTCCCGACCTGACAGCCGACACGCTTTACGTGTGTGTCCTCAGCTCGACTCGCAACGTCCTTCCTGGGTATTCTACTGTATGGGTGTCGTTTCCCTTCGCCCTGGCTCCGCCTGCCTTTTTGGACCCACTGTTGAAATAGTATTAGGCATGTCACGGTGTAAGAATCTCAATACCGGTTTTATAGTTTGCTTTGATACCGGTATTATCGGTTTTATAGTTTGGCCATTAGATGTCCTCGGAGTCCTGGCACATGCAGGCCAAATACTCAATCACCATAGTAATAAATAACATATATGATGACATTTTAGCCCCACAGACCAAAAACTAAAGATTTCTTTTGCTTTTGTCCACAATTCCAGGCTGGATTTGGGAAACCAAACAGTCAAACATACAGATCAAAATGACCATTAATCTTCTACATTCTCTAGTTGTGTAGACTTCATGATGAATACTTTAACTCTTGAGAGTGTAAATATGAAACCAAATGGACCCACAAGGGTCCATTTGGTTTCATGTTTACGCTCTCAAAGAGTTACATCTAGTTAGAACGTGCAATATTGTTTTTTTTTTGTTTGTTTTTTCGGTACATTCGGTGGGCAAGCAAAGTACCGGTTTTGTGGTCCCATACCGGTATTACCGGTAATACCGGATACCGTGACATCCCTAAATAGTATAGCTATTAAAAGTGCAAATGTCCAAAAAGATTTGTCTTTAAAATAAACACACGTCTTCCTCACAAACCTCAAGGTAATAGCTAGGTGCTAGCATTGGTTTAAGGCTAGACCCCCTCTCCCCTTAACGAGTGTACTTGGAAATCACTGTAATTAAGGAAATCCAAGTCGGTAATTGTTCCAAGTGATATAATTATCAAGTAATGCTGTTAACCACTTACCGTACCGAGCTGCCACACTAACTGACCGAGCAAACTGAGTTAGCTCAACGTTCGCACTCACTGAATTAGCGTGTTGTTTTGTGTGCGAGAGGCCAGTGAAAGAGCCCTGTGTGTTGTTGTGTTCTAGCCCATGCATTTGTCGGCATAAAACAAACCTACGATAAATTATCTGGGCAAAAGTAGACATTTGATAAGGGACACACTGTCTCCGTGTGTGTGTGTGTGTGTGTTGTGTGTGTGTGTGTGTGTGTGTGTGTGTGTGTTGTGTGTGTGTGTGTGTGTGTGTGTGTGTGTGTGTGTGTGGCGCGAGGGCAAGAACTACAAATATCACCACAAGTAGAGGAATCGACATCGCGAGGACAATTTTCCACAAGAGAAATGGCTTATTTATGGTTAATTACAGATTTGTAGAGCTTGGCTTACATGTTCTAAAAGCTTCATGTTGTGTTGGTGTTATGGTTAGGGTTAGTTTTGAGGGTGTTTTTTTTCCCCCGATTTAAACACTGTTGAGTGCTAATGTTGTGTACCGGACCTGAGCAGATATACAAGTCCACAAGGTCTCACAGTGTGCCTGCATATATAAATACAGTTTACCCCCCAAAACGGTAAAAAACAAACAAAAATATATATATATATATATACATGCAATTGAGCGTGTGTGTGTGTGTGTGTGTGTGTGTGTGTGTGTGTGTGTGTGTGTGTGTGTGTGTGTGTGTGTGTGTGTGTGTGTGTGTGTGTGTGTGCGTGTGCGCGCATTTTCTTGTGCACATGAGTGTGCGCGTGTCCCTGTTAGCTCAGTGAATCAGGCTGTAAACAGACACCTATGAGCAGCTGGGCACTTGGCTACAGCACAAGGCCTCCATAGAGACAAGGGGAACTGCTGACCCCAACACACACACACACACACACACACACACACACACGCTCACACTGTTAGGCATGCAGAGCAAACTGTACATCACTGCACACAGACACAAACACGCATAAACACATACATCCGCCTGACAATACACACACAACACACATTCAAGTGTGTGCACGCTCCTCTTGGCTCCCACAGGAGGCCACTGCCGTGTTTACTGGCTTACCGGAAACTTTCACAGGAAGGAGCGAGAGACATGCACCTCTCCCTCTCTCTCTCTCTCTCTCTCTCTCTCTCTCTCTCTCTCTCTCTCTCTCTCTCTCTCTCTCTCTCTCTCTCTCTCTCTCTCTCTCTCTCTCGTCTTCCAAACATTGTCTCTTGAGGACATCTCTGCATCAACACTTTGCTCAGTTTATTTGTGCGCGACAACAACGCGGCAGGATTGACTGCTCTCCACCAATCTAAATTGTGAGCGGTATATGGAGCATGGGCGGATCTAGGCATAGGCAAGGGGGGGGCAATGCCCAGTCTAAATACCCAGTCTGCCCCCCCCCCAAACACGATGCCATGCAAAACAACCCAAGATATTTCAAAATGAAAGTGCTTATATTTAAAATGATTTGAAACACTACTACTGCTACTAACCAACTACAGCTGTGTCACCACTAAACCAGCAGCATTTTATCATTGAAAACAGAAAACTCTATGAGTCAGACCTTTAGCTTTATGCATGCTGCTGTTATTATTGATGCTTTACTTGATTAATAAAAGTCCTCTAACCGAAAATGGTATGGGGGCGGGTTCATCGCGGGTTCATCGCCTGTGTCGCTTCGCGCCACGGGTGATGAAGCCGCACCCATACCCAACATGTTCTCTTGCCCCCCCAAATGGGACATGTTACATCTGCCCCTGATATGGAGATAGGAGCGGTTGGGGGGGGGTCAAATATCCGGATGGGACGTCTGGTGAGTGTGCCGGGGAATGGGGGGGGTCATGTATGGGTTGTAGAATGTAAACCGGGGGGGACAGACAACAACCCGATAAACAGAGGCGCGCAGTGAGCCGCGAGACACACACTCCAAATGTTTTGGTTGTCTGAAGCGACGTGGAGGAGACTCGACTCGCCGGGGCTTCAGCCAGCAAAACATTCCAACCGTCTCCTCCAAATATTATCACTCCTCCGTTCCCCTTTTCTTTCTTTCTGCGTGTCCCTCCAGATCCGGCTCATCCGGGGCCTTGCACAATGCGTGGGGTCGTGACCGACTTCGCCTGTGCAACCGCGCCAGACTTCGCACTTGTGTAATCTTGTGTGCTGCTCGTTGATTCTCTGTGAACGCGGCAGAGCAGCAGAGGCGTCTGGTCTGGTCCGGTCCAGTGCTGTAGAATGCATTACAGAGACATTAGACCGCCTGGGAATTACAAGTCCAGAGTTGTAGATTTGGGTTCACTCACCATGAAACTCCCAACTTTTTAAAGTCGCGTATTCGCGTCTTGGCAGATATGTGTGCGCATGCACGCGGGTGAACAGACACACACACATGAACACACACACAGTTCCACCTCTTCACACGCTCACTGTCCACCCACTCATCGGCCCATAGGAGATGGGACAGCTGGACGTGGGGGCATAAATCAGTGTTGGACCTCTCTGTGTCCGTCCCTCATTATTGATGGTCAGGAACTGTTAATGCTTTGCATGTGGTTCCGACTTCTCTTCCTCTGTATACATACAATATATCCCTAGAACACTGAACTTCATTTTTGTTACTCCATCACTAAATACAGGTATATTTTACCTAATATAAACTATTTAATAAAGAATATCTCATATCAGAATACATGGAAGTACAGCAATACATGGTAACTTGGGGTACTCTTCTTTCATATTTAATCATTACTTTTCACAAAAAATCAAAAAAATATATATCATGGGGGGCAAAATCTGAGAAAAATGTGTATATTATTTAAAAAAAAAAAAGTTTAAATAATAATAAAAAAGTTGGGAACCTCTCCTTTGGTCCAGGCATTCTTAAGACCTGTGAGATTGGTCCAGTGAAGGAAAAAATAAAATAAAATAAAATAAAAATTGTCCATTGTGAGTGAATGGGATTTTTTCACTAAACGTGGGTAAAATCTACCTGAACCCTTCCTGGAGAAAAAACTAGGCACACGGGCGTAGACACGGGGGGAACAGGGGGACAGTTGTAGGGGGGGCCCGAAGCCAGGGGGACCCACTAAAAGCTTGGATCAATAAGGTATTATTTGTATTGATTATTATAAAAATATTAGGGGTGGGACTCGATTAAAATTTTTGATCTAATTAATTTGAAGCTGTGTAATTAATTAATCTCAATTAATCACATACCAATATTTGACCCAAGAAGCATTTTTTTGTCAATTAAAACAGGCTCATCGAGAGTTTTTCTAAATCAAAACTGGGTCGACACAAGTTGGTTAACCAGATCAAAATTTGGTTAACTAGATCAAAAGTTGTTTAACCAGATGTAACTCTTTGAGAGCGTAAACATGAAACCAAATGGACCCTTGCGGGTCCATTTGGTTTGTGGGGCAGTCTGGGCATTTAGGGGGCATTGCCCCCCCTTGCCCATGTCTAGATCCGCCCCTGGCCTCCGTGGCGTCTGGACTGCACTGCACTGTGCGCCGCTCTCTCTCTCTCTCCTCCTATTTTAGGGGTTTGGTTTTGGCGTGGTCTGATGACATTTTGTCATGTTGACCACACAGACCTCGCGTCCGTCCCGGCAGGGAAGCATTGTCGACGGACACACAGACACACACATACAAGCCCCCTCTCGGCACACACACACACACACACACACACACACACACACACACACACACACACACACACACACACACACACACACACACACACTCCACTCAGACTCACCAGAGAGTAAATATTTGTCGTGCTGAGGGCGAGCGAAGCCGCACTCTGTTGTAAGAAGGCCCTTGAACTTTATTCTCTCCCACGTTGAGGCTGGCTCCACCACACACACACACACACACACACACACACACACACACACACACACACACAGAATGGGCTGACGTGGACGCAATCATGACACATGGCTGTAAACAGTGACCGACACAAAGTGTTGTCCTGGCGTTTGTACAAACACGCCGGGCGGCGGGAGTGTCGCACACCCTCCCTGCACGCAAAATAGACACACTGTTTATGGGCGGACGACGGACGTTGCTCAAGGAACGTGCAAACGTATTTGGCAGAAGATGTGTGAAGTCCCTGCCGGCGGATGCGCGTGCACGCACCCCCCCCCCCCCCCCCACACACACACACACACACACACACACACAATCCTTAACAAAATCTAAGCGAACACGTCAGCGAACACTTAATTAGTGTGGTTGCCCGAAGGGCAACCAGACTCTTGTATTACAAGTAGTTTAATACTTATTATTTTTCTTTCTTCCGCATAACACGTTTTTCGTCGCGCTACTCCTCGCACAGTTCTAGTAGCACGCACTTGTGCCATACATCATATCGAGCGGAAAAAATCAGAATCGTGTGCTTGCATTGCGCTAAGAGAAATATTACATAGTTTAATTAATATGAATTAATTAGTGCATTATTTTGCCCCATTGAAATGAATGGAAAAGTGCAAAAAGTAAAGTTCAAGTATTTTTCCCTCGAATACCATAAGGGCTACGCATACACAAATCAAGGAGGCCGTTTGCAATAATTTTAAAAATTAATTGCATTATGACATGTATATTTACGTTATCGTTCGCCAGATGGTGGCGCTATAACTGGTCACTGTACATTTTGGCCTATAACTCTTGAACCGTAGGTCGTAGAATCAAAATTCTTTTTTCCATGGATTCCTTGGATCATGACGCATGTCCCCATATAGGCCACGCCCATTTGCGTCAGGATAGATTTTCCGCCATTTTGATTTTGTCCAAAACACACTTTTTGCCCCACTCCTGCATATTTTGTCCAAATCTCACGAATCGGTACACGTGATCTCTGGAGCTATCCGATCAAAACAGCGTTGGCAGAATTTTGATATCACGTATCGTTAGGCCGCAATAGCCTTCCGAAGTTAGTGGGAGGGGCCTATTTTACAGAAAAGGCCACAATTCATGCACCGAATGTCCAATCCACCCCAAAATTGAATCACAGGTCTAGGGTGATGGCTTCAACAGATAGCAGAGAGCAATTCCATTTTCAACCATAGGGGGCGCTACAAGTGCACGAAATGTAAATATTTGTTGCAAAAAATGTCCAATCCACCCCAAATTTGAATGATAGGTCTTGATTGAGCCCTTCAACAGAGGGCCAAAAGCAATTCCATTTTCAACCATAGGGGGCGCCACAAACGCACAAAATGTAAGTTTGTTGCAAAAAAACGCCATTCAGGGGGAATAAATGCCCTCCAAACTACTTCCACGTGACCCCGGGGATGACGTAAAAGTTCACATCGTAATTGGCTACCGGAAGCTGCGGGGAGGTCGACGCAAGCGGCAACGGCAACCACACTTTGCAATTGTTAAATTGCGAATATTCTAGGTTATATTCAACATTATATTAGTATTAGTTTTATAATATTCATACCATGGTCTATTCATACTCTATGCTCATTTCTGATCAGGTGAGAGGTGTGTATTACATTGAGTGCCAGGTCATAATTCATTCTTCCATAAATAGTGTTCTAATGTGGAACCCTTTTGAAGATACACTGGGAACCAAGATGTCAACCTGACTTAAAAATAAAATGTAATGCGCTGTGTGTTGTGCCTCTCACCCATCTCAAACATGCATGCACACACACGCACCATGCACACACACGCAAGCATGCGCATACACACACACATTGCTCCTGACTGTATGACGGTTCGAAAATTGCAAGAGGTAACACTCTGGTAGCGTTGGGGGAATTTAGGCGTTCTGGCTGAATTTCCTGCAGAAATGTGCAGGGTTAAATTAAGTCGTGTGTGTGTGTGTGTGTGTGTGTGTGTTGTGTGTGTGTGTGTGTGTGTGTGTGTGTGTGTGTGTGTGTGTGTGTGTGTGTGTGTGTGTGTGTGTGTGTGTGAGTGTGTGAGTGTGAGAGAGACACTCCTTTGACAACCTTGTCTCCTGCTAACCCTACCAGCAACAATACTTAAAGGACCACTTCACCACTTTTCAACATATCTTCATATACAGTAATGGGTCCTCACTAATGTACATGATAAAATACCACTATTTTTTTCTACTCAGTCTGTGTCTCACAGGAGGGACCAGCACACTGTGTCCCTCTCTTTCTCCCCTCATATTTCTCCCTGAGTGGTACTTTTAAAGAAGACAGTTTGTGGTGTTTTGCGGCATTTGAAACAATGCTTCTTTGACCTGCACATGTGTGGGGCTTTCCTCAAGTTTCACTAAAACAAAATAACAAAGTGAACTGGGAAGGGTCCCAGTCGAATCCCCAGGATGGATTGTCATGATGTGAGATTTAGACTCCAATTCAATACCACAATACCATGTCAGTTAATGTATCCTACTAGCAAAATCAGAACAGGGTTGACCTGGTTGTCTATAGGGCATAGCTTACCAGCACTCCACTTGCCTCCACTCTTCTAGAGACTTACACTGCAAAAAGGATCTAAGCTTATTAGCGCTCAATATCTTCACATTTTCAGAGCCTATTTTAGGCCTTATTTTTAAGAACTACCCTACGCAACGTCATCAAGCAGCAACTCTCACTTATATACCATCATTCTACTCGCCACAGGTTTCTGTGGTGCACCACTACAGCTCAGTCTAGTTGTATTAATAATAAAAACAATATGACTACCATAATAACATATGCTCCAACATTATTATTTCTTATATTTATTATGTCTATACGAACATGTTTAGAAACGTGCAGTTTGTGTGAACCTAGTGTGTGTGTTACTATGATGTATGCACCACTTTATCTATTCCATTGTCTTCTATTTGTATGCGCTGCCCTTTTATGGTCTTTTTATGCCACTGACCTGTTTAGTGTTTTTTAGCAATTCTTTGTACATTGACTGTGCATTGATTGTTGTTTTTCTAATTTTGGTATTCTAGCTATTGTCAGAGCATATTAACTAATGATTTTCCTGTCTCTCTGTCTGTCTGTCTCTGCCTGCCTGCCTACCCACCTGTCTGTCTGCCTGCCTGTCTGTCTACGCTGTGATGTGACGACACAGGTGAGTTCCAGTTACTGTATTTACACACACACACACACACAACACACACACACACACACACACACACACACACACACTGTTCTTGTTGTCCGGTCCTTAACAGGTCCGTCACCCAGGGACCTCTCATTCCTGCCTGACACCCTGTCATTACTTTTAATCAAATGCAATTATCACCATTATGGGAACAATTGAGTTTTGTTGGCTGCCCTTTGCCGCTATACCCCCAAGCCCCCTGCCCCCTCACACACACACACACACACACACACACACACACACACACACACACACACACACACACACACACACACACACACACACACGCAGAGCAGAAACAAATGCCTCGGACAACAACTTAAAGTTTAAAAGTCACGGCGGCGTGGTGTGGGTTGAGGAGGGGGCGAGCGGGGAGAAAACACACATTGTGCGGTCGGGGGTCCTTTCCCCCCACTGACTGTGAAGTGCTCTGTGTCGAGGGGAGGACACTGTGGAATGTGATTAAAGCGTTTGCGAACAGAGAGAGAGCCTTGTGTTTGTGCGCTGTGTGTCGGGACCCAGTGTGAAGTGTGTTTTAGAATGTGTCTCTGTTTGGTTTTGTCCCACTAGGGGGTGGAGGAGGACGGAGGACGCTGTAGGGGTACCGAGGGGGACGTGTTTCTGGGTGGAGGGTGGTCTCTAGGCCAGTGCTTCCCAAACCTTTTAAGCCTGTGACCCAAAAGAGAAATGTGATGTGATCTGAACCGGGAGCTGAACCGTAGTGGAAATGGCAGATCTATACAAACACGCGTTATGGGCTTGTAGATTGGCTGTTTTCACTAGTTAGTCAACATTTGTTTTTGTTTTGTTTTTTCTAATTAATGGATATTTCTGAAAAAGACAGTCCTAATCCCTTTTTACTATTGTTATACTACCCTTGATTGATATAACAGCACCACAACACAATGATATAACACTATACAGTATATACTGTGTATATATGTTGTGACTTAGCTATAGTCTTAGCTACTGTTGGTGTGCTTTAGAAGGGTAATGTGTGACCGCTACACATCCCAGGGGGATGGAGTGTGGTGTTGCCAAGGGGATGGAGGGTGGTCTCAGGCAGGGGTTGGCAACCCAAGATGTTGATAGAGCCATTTTCAACCAAAACATAAATTCTAAATTTACCTGGAGATGAGGAAAATGTAAGCCTAATAGTGCTTATGACCACACCATGAACTCTACACTCAAGGTTTTTTACAATAACCATAGGGAACCAGGTAAAGGAAGACAGCGTGTGTGTGTGTGTGTGTGTGTGTGTGTGTGTGTGTGTGGTGTGTGTGTGTGTGTGTGTGTGTGTGCGCGTGCGCGTGTGCGCGTGCGCGTGTGCGTGTGTGTCAGACACTGGCTCACCCTGTGTAGCTCACCCTCAGCTCAGCTGCTCTTTCAAGTCCACCCATTTTCAACATTTTACTATGTCATTGATGTACCTTCGAGGTGTTGGGTGGACATGATATAAAATTTCCCCCATTCTGTGTTCCCAAGAAATGGAGGACTGAAGAAAACCATGATGACATCATCAAGATGTATTTTCACCATGTTAATGGATTTCTTTAGACACTTCTTTTTTTTCTGAGAGCATACAAATGGAACCAAATGAACCCGTTGGGGTTCATTTGGTTGCATTTGTACACTCTCAGAAAAAATGTTGAAAATGGGTGGAATTCCCCCTTAAGTCAACAGTGGCGCGGATGCTTCTTCGTCTCGATCCGTCCTGGTATTAACGTCAGTTTAACATGTGTTTTATTCCATGGAACCAGTGCCTGACACTCAGTCTCAATCACCATTGTGTTTCACTTCATTATTCAGTCTTCAGCCCTCCCCACGACAGCACTTTATTGGCTGGGTGTTGTCAAAGCAACAGTCTTCGGTGAATGGTTCAAACCAACCCTTCAGAATAATGGGAAAACAGACAATGTTGTTGTCATTAATGCGTTTAGTGTTTTAGACCGGTTGCTAACCAAACAAACACAGCCGACGGCCGTTACTAGCATGTGAACAAACACAGTAAATGATGATGAGGATGATGATGTTTATAAAGCCCAATGCTTCTTTAAAAAAATACCATAGGCTTCTTTAAAAAAATACCATAGGCCGATTTAATAGCCAGATTGATATGGTTGTACTATTGTACTGCACGTTATATTGTGTTTTCTTGTCGTTCTGTTTTTGCTTCGGCAATGTAAACGTATGTTTTCTCATGCCGATAAAGCCATTTGAATTGAATTGATACGGAGGCGTTTCACTGGAGTGGCGGCCGTCATTCTTTGTTGTTTGACACTTCAGAGTGACATGGCTGTTGGCCAATCAGCCGCTGTAGTCGGATTTTCAACTAATACTGTCACGGCCCCATAGACCGTGTCACGGGGGTTTCCGACCCGCGGTCTAAGGGGTACGGATGTGATGTTGAGGGTTTGAGCGGTAGAGGCCAGTAGGAAAGAATTCACAAATCTGTTATCTGTCACACATTACCCCCCCCCCCCAAGGCTCTATGTGTGTGTGTGTGTGTGTGTGTGTGTGTGTGTGTGTGTGTGTGTGTGTGTGTGTGTGTGTGTGTGTGTGTGTGTGTGTGTGTGTGTGTGTGTGTGTGTGTGTGTGTGTGTGTGTGTGTTGTCTCCTCTCCTCCCAGCCATTCCATCCTCAGGATTCCTTCCTGTAACTTTGTGTGACCTCAGTACAGCTCAGACACACAATAACCCTGTGGATCTGTGACTCTCTTGGCCGCGCTCTCAGGAACTTATGAGTAGCCTGCAGGTACACTGCAACCGTGGGTGAAAGGCAGAGGAGAGGAGGGGGTCACACCATGGAAGGAGAGAGGGTGTGTGTGTGTGTGTTGGGAGGCATAATAGAGCTATGCACACTCACTCAACAACAGAGCAATATAAACATGACAAAAACACGATTGTAGGGGTGGCGGTAGGGGCGTCATGCATGTGCTCTCAGCTAACTTGAAATGACTATGATGTGAGTGTGTGTGTGTGCGTGTGTGTGTGTGTGTGTGTGTGCGTGTGCGTGTGCGTGTGCGTGTGTGTGTGTGTGTGTGTGTGTGTGTGTCTGTGTGTGTGTGTGTGTGTGTGTGTGTGTGTGTGTGTGTGTGCGTGCGTGGCTGTGTGTGCGCGTACTTGTGCGAGAAAGCGAGGCAGAGAAGAGTTATGGGCATGACTGATTCCAACATGCAGCCTTTCCACTGTTTGGATGTTAGTCTTTGTGCCCTCTCCCCTTTCACACTCTCTGTCCTCGCCGTCGTTCACCCCAAACGCTGGCCGTCGCCCCCATGGGGCTCACAGTGGGGCTCTCTGTGCGCTGCGACGGAAGAGCCACAACAGTGCCTGTGGGCACATCCAGACTGCCAGGAAAGAGAGACACACAGAGAGAGAGAGAAATGAAATGGTGAAGATAGAGTGGTGCGGTGTAAGAGAGAGAGAGAGGGGGGGATCGGGGGTGTTTAGAGTGCATGTTAGTAGCAGGAGCAGAGAATGGTATCACAGCAACCTTCATGTGGGAGTGCGGCCTGAGGCAAGCCACTCTATCCCAAGGCAATCTCCACTGCCACAGCTTTTAGACTCTGTCTCTCTCTCTCTCGCCGGCTCTCTATTTCTCTTTGTATTTCTTGCCATCCCATCCACCTTCATTCACGCTCCGGCTTAATGACCTACACTGTGAGTGCGTTCGTGTCGAGAGCCGAAATAAAAACCTTTTTTTACAGGGCCCCGGCCGGCCGGCCGGCGAAATGTTTTTTCTGCGCCCCCTCTTTTAAATGACAGGCTCCAGTCAACCTTTGTTGCCGTTGGCTCCTTTACGTCGGGTTTGTTAATAAAAGACCAGAAGTAGCCGGGGACCGAAATAGCCCCCGCACGCTCTCTCTCTCCTCAGACATCGCCATCCCCGCTATTTACTTTTAGCGTGACATTAGCACCCAGCGTGCGCATGTTAAGAGCCCTCTCGGAAAGTACAGTGTGCGGTCGAAGCGAGGGATTTGTTCAAATTAGGCTCTTAAAGATCATGTAACATAAGTGGAAACAAATGTGGATGCCTTCTTCTCCGGCGGTGTTCTTCCCCCGCCGATGCTCTGCCGAGGCCCTACCGCGCTCCTCTCGCCCCAACACTCCCCTAGTGGCAGAAAGATGACCTGACGCCCTTCCTTAAAACGCCTCACTCCCATAGGCCTGGAGACGCGTCACCTACAGTATAACACGTCACCTCCGCAGGCTTGGAGACGCGTGGGATTCCATTACTGCAGTGGTTTTCAACCTTTTTTACGCCAGGGACCACCATTTATTCAGCATTTGAGCCACAGACCACCATTTGAGGACATTTTAGCCCCAAAGACCTAAACTAAAGAATTCTTTTAGTTTTGTCCACAATTCCAGGCTGGACTTTGCAAACAAAACAGTGTAGACTTCTTATTGAAAAAGTGCTAATTCAGGTGAATATTTTAACTCTTGAGAGTGTGAAAATGAAACCAAATGGACCCGCAAGGGTCCATTTGGTTTCATTTTCACACTCTCAAGAGTTACACCTGGTTAACCAACTTTCCATCATTTTGCCTGGGGACCACCTGGAACCCTCTCAAGGACCACCGGTGGTCCCCGGACCACCTGTTGAAAACCCCTGTATTATACTGCTTCAGGGGGACGCTGGCAGCACCCAGTTTATAGAAGAGGGGAACGTTTGTATATAAAATGATATGAATGAAGCTTTAGGGCCCTCCGTACATAAAGACATTTTTTTTGTGTGCGGAGGGGAGGTGGGGCACGTGGGAGAGCAAAGCTATGCCGAGCGCTCCACGTCCATTGAGTCGGCTGTTTTAGATGCTAATGAATGGCGGTCAGAGAAACAGTGTCCAGTGTCAAAGAGCCGAACTAACATGCCTTTCTCACGGACCCGGAGAAGTGGCCCTTTGTCGCGGCAGACGCCCGTGCTATCGGCTCCCAGCATCTCGCAAAATATGCCCCATTGTCCGAGAAGGCCAACTCCGTTTACTACTCCGAGACGCCGGCATTCCTGAAGTCAGCACCCCTCCCCGTACCCACCCCACCCCACCTCACTCCTCCCCACCCCACACCACCACTCACTCCCGTCCAATTCAGATAGTGTTGTGATACGGCTCCGTAATGCTGCCCCTTCCTCCTCACCTGCTGAGGCTCCACCTCCCCCCCTGCACTGGGCATACAGTTATCACCCACCCCCCTCCTCAACCAGAAGAGTATTATGAAGCCAAGGGGTCTGTATGTAACCGCCAGTGGAGGGGGGGGAAAAAAGGATTTTTGGCTCATCCTTAGACACAAGCATCCCCCCCAAAAATCCTTAGAGAGACCCTGAGAATCACCCTGGGGTTTTCCTTGTTTTCCGACAGTACAAATGGTGCCAGTGGAAATGGCGCTGAGAGAGAGAGAGAGGTGGTGGAGTCCATTTTATACCCCCACCACCACCACCACCCCTTTCACGGTGTTGGTAGTGTTGGAATGTTTTTCATCAGAAGGGGGGCTATTTACTCCACTCCAGCCAGCGCCCCCCCCCCCCCCCCCCCGCTTGTGTGTGTGTGTGTGTGTGTGTGTGTGTGTGTGTGTGTGTGTGTGTGTGTGAGAGAGAGTGTGAGAGAGAGACGGGGAGCAAAGCGCAGCTCGGGGAAAGCATTTATTTATAGGTATCTGAAAGCTGCGGGATGCTGAAACTCTGGGATGTATTATGATGTGCCTTTGGAAAAACAACCAAAAAACATTACAGCCAGATACAGCTATTTTTACCACTTCGGTTAGCTCCCAATTGTACACCATAAAAGCAATGTTCTCTAGTGCCTGACCCCCCCGTACGCCCCATGTCTCTGTTGCTCAAAGCTCTGGCTTTTTACTGCACTCCCAAACCAAACTGCCAGCTAGGCTGGTTTGTTTTGCAAATGCGTACATGTGTGTAGGCTGGTAGGTCGCTGTCCAACATGGGCCAAACAGCTACAGAATCAGATAATACTCAGCATCAGAGACCTTTGTTGTCATAATAAAAAAAAATCCCAATAATTCACACAGATTCAATGTATTGTGAAAATGCACTGTGGATCAATTCAACGTTTATTTGCAGACTTGGTAAAACAGACCTGTAAAGAACGTACACTTGTACTTGATAGCCTTTTTTTGCTGTCTACATTTAAATTTATTTCGCAACGTGTTGTGAACTTGTTGATCTCTGTTTTTGGTCAAGCCTTTTTGACCCAGAATAGGGATGCAGGGGCTCAAGTAGTAGCAAAAGTGATATTTTAAGAGTTTCAAGCTACTTAAATGATCACAGTGTATCTTAAATCAGGATAGGGAGGGATCATCAAAAGATGATGCTGGTTGTACCTTAGCCTTGTGCACCCAGACAGTCACTTGCGCAGCAGCTATAAGTGCTAACCAAACCGTCCCACTGAGTCCCTCACAGTAAAAGCGTCATTATCCTTTGCTGCGCGCCGGTCGTGACGCACACTGAAAACATACGCTCAGAACATGTCGCATGCAACACGCCGCGCCGCAAGCTCGTTGATCGGCCGCATTCGGCATGTATTACCAGCTCACGACCAGGAGATCACATGGCCCCCGCCGCGAACGTCTCAAATGATGAAGTCAGCACCTCTCGACATCTCGCGCCTTAATGGAGTCTTCACTCCCTTTGTCCTCAACCATCCATTTCCATTAATTATTCAGTGGGAGAAAGGAAAACCGTTTGAGTGGGTAACACTGATCCAGTGTACTCAACCAATCTATGCAGTGTAAGTAATAAAATACCACGCACTCAGACGACACAATAAAAGAGATGGAGACAGAGGAGCCGCTTGTTAAAAATGTAAGCAGGCGGAAGCAGGGTTCTGAAGACGAAGGAGGGGAGGAGAGGAGAGGAGAGCAGGGGAGAGGAGAGGAGGCGACTCGGGGGAGTCAAAAGACACAGCGGCGACATCTTAGTGTCTGGCTTAATCAGACAAACAGGCCAATAGCAGCTGGTGTTCCTGTCAGTGGAGGGCGGCTGTCTGAAACAGAGGCTGAGTGGATGTGATGCGACCCTGAGCCCCGCTGACTGATGCTAATTGGGATTAGCGCGCGTCGCGCTAAAGTGACACAAGACACTCCGTTAGCAAGCCTGAGTGAGCAAGACTCCAAGTCCCCCTCCTAGCCTTGTCAAACTCTGCCTTATGTTTTCTTCCTGCCCCCCTGGGGGGGCGGGGTCTCCGAGAAGATACTGCAGGGCACAGAAAATAAAAGCCAAACACATGCAGGGAACGGGATAGAGAAAGAAAAGAAATGGCCTGAGGAGATCTTATAGCAGAGGGAGCAAAATGGCAATTCTCCTGAAACTGTGACAAGACGAGAAGAAAAGAATCGTACTCTAGCTCCTATTCTTCGCATGGTCCATCTATGGTCATTGTGTATACCAGCGCCTAGGCTGGAAAAGGTCACAGTGCACTTTTGAACTTTCACTCTGAATGAAGCCTGCCTTCCAGGGAAGAGGGAGGGGATGGGGGGCTGAAAGGACTCAAGATACATAACCTAGGAGTAAAATGTATCAATGCTGCAGTTTAGAATTACTATCTTACAAGTAAAAGTCCAGAATTCTAAACAGGGGCGGATCTAGGCATGGGCATGGGGGGGCAATGCCCCCCTTAATGCCCAACCTACTCCACCAAACATGACGGCATGCAAAACAACCATTTCAGTGCTTATTACATGTATTTAAAGTATTAAACTACAATCATCTCAAGACTAAACCAACAGCATTTCATCATTGAAAACAGAAAACTCTCTGAGTCAGACCTTTAGCTTTATGCATGCTGGAGTGTTTTTGCAACTTCAACAACAATTGATGTTATTATTGATACTTTACTTGACTAATAAAGGTCCTGTAACAAAAATGGTATGGGTGTGGCTTCATCATAATATACATCATCTCAATCTGATCAATCAAAATGTAGAATGTATTCAGTAAGTCCTCACCTCACTTTTAGCCCCTCCACAATAGAAATAGAAAGTATTCATCATTTAAGTACTCAACTTAATGGCCCCCCAATTTGAGAGTTTTCAATTCTGAAAATCTTTTGAAAGAATTGTGGCCAATTGCGGTCAAATGGCCAAGTAACTAAAGTTTTAAAATAATCATAGTTGTGTATATTTAATTGTATACAGTATACAGTATATAAATCACATCTACTGTTGCTTTTTCCAGGTGCGTTGGATAGTGTAAAATCTGAACAAAGAATGAAGTTCTGCACATTGTTTCTTGCTGTTGCAACTCACTTCTTATTCACAGACAAACGTTTCGGTCCGCCTGGACCTTCCTTAAGAGTTAATTGTAAAAAGTATAATTACATCAAAATTGTACTCAGCGTTACTTGAGTGGACGTACTTAGTTACTGTACATCACTGCAACTTAACCTTTACTCTAAACCAGCCTTGCATAATGCATTGTAGATCTGCCTTGTCTCAGCAGCGGTAGCACAGTAGCAATATTCCAACATCAATAAAAAAAATTGAGATAAGTGCTTTATTCCTCATATCTGAGGTATTCGAAAGTGTTTTTTTTTATTTGTTCTTATTACTGCACAGCCCCATTTATCTGAATCTCAGTGTGAAACAGACAGCATTGACTTGGTTGTGTATGATGAAGAATTCAAGAGATATTAGATGTTCACTTAAACAAAACAACCAATAACACAGTTGCTCTCCACATCGCTCACATGTTCTGCACTAGACCTCCTGCCTATACTCTCTAGACCTTCCGTCCTGCTGCAAATAGTCATTAGATCGTCATCGGCAAAGAACCTGAGTTTGACAGACTGACCCTTTGGCCTGTGTGAGCGAGTTGTGTGTGTATGGGGGGGGGGGTGGGTTGGGGGGGCGGTTGGGGGTTGACACTGTGTTTCTTCTTTTTTGGGGAGGGGTGGTCTTTTCTGAGGTATTAGATCCATGAACTGAGAGTGCTGTATTGAATATTTTATCGACTGTCTGCTTGCCCCGTGCTGACCTGCCTGACATGCTAAGTTCTCGGCTCACTGGAGACGCCACGTCACTTCGCATCAGCCCAGCCGCCCGTGAGCCTCCCCTCGCATTTCCTGTGAATAAACTCCTGCACAGTGGGTGAGGGGAGGGGAGGGGAGGGGGGGTCCCAGGGCAGAGGGAGAGCAAGGGCCAAGCAGCGGGGAGAAAAGACCAGCATGCCCACACACCCACCCTCACACAAATATGCACACATTCGTCAGTCTGAAGTGCACTTTCTGTAGTGGACCAACACACACAACACACACACACACACACACACACAAACACACACACACACACACACACACACACACACACACACACAGCCTTGGCTAAAGTACACTCCCTCTGTCAGAGGCTGGTGATTCTTGTGAAAGTGCTCAGCGAATTGAGACGACCTCGAACCTCCGTTTTAATTACAGCCTGGCTGTTGTTACACACAGCGCTGTGGCCTCATGGCGGCGTTTGGTGTGAGGAAACTCGCAGGCCGTCTCCGGAGAAACGCTTGAACTTTATCTTCTTATCGCCACAGTGAACCAAAATCGTCCACGTATCGCGTTGTCAACCGTGTATCGTGATTACGGTGTGTGTCTGAAGTCCATCAGAAGTTCGTAATGATATCAATCTCTCTTTTCCGAAATCTCTCCAGTCACCTCTCTTTCCAAAACACTGTGTTGCGCTTCATACTTGAACGACGAGACCAGGCTTGGTTGAATGTTCTGTGAGTATTGTGTTCAGGGAGGGTGTGACCCTCCTCCGTGTCGCTTTGCTCATTACTGGCGGTGCACGGGGGGGCTTCTCCTTAACGTGTCAAAACCTGGCGGGGTGGAAACGTCAGCCAACGGACTTTGGTCCCCAACGGTCTTCACTTATTCATGCAACGCTGCCCCCCCCCCCCCCCCCCCCAAGACAAGACAGCACACCACTGACCCAGGAGGGCAGCGGGCCCCAGAAAACTGACCCCGCGTCAGGGTCACTTCACAGTTTGGACCAATGAGTTAACAAATAACAGGAGTCAGCTGAGGACCACGTCCATGCTCATAGTGTGTCTGAGGAAGCGGGGGCTGCGCTCTCCTTCTCACACCATCCTTCTCTGCGTGTCAGTCTCACATTTTCTCACACTGTATTTACAGGAGAATCAGCGCTTTTGTGCCGGGAGCTCTTTCCCGCATTTCCCATTTTGACGATGATGGCGTGTTCCTCGCCTCGACCGCAGCCAGCATTTAGTGGCGGCTTGTTTGTGCTCATATTTGGGCTCATATTTGGGCGTATCTCCATAAATCAGGGTGTTGAGCCTGTACCATCGCTCCAGACCAGCCTTGTTTAGGCTGACAAACAATTTTTCACAGACATAAACGGTCTAAGGTGTCTTGACGCTCTCTCAACCGACTCTGTCACTTTCTCGTTGGCTCAATGATATAACTTCACTGCATGGATGGAGTGAGTGTATGATTCATGATGCTTATCTGCTATGTTTAGACGTGTTAATTATGTATTTAGAACAGACTGAGTCAGGCTAGACTCAGGAGGGGGAAGAGAAGAGAGCGGTTGGCACCTCAACCCTGCTGCTACCATGAGCATCCCTTTGTTCCTTAAGACGATGTAATAATATTATTATTTTCTCTTTATACATGTGGCGTGCTGTGTGTGTTTATTGTCTAAATGTATGAGCGAACACCAGTGAATAGCCTTGGCAAATGGAACTACCACTTCCTCGACGCGTGTTTGTTCATATCTCTCTCTCTCCAAGACAACTCTGTCCATCCCTCAGTGTCTCGGTAGCCTTGTGGTTAGAGTGTCCGCCCTGAGAGTCTCTAGAAAATGGGACCAATGCCTCCCTGCTTGGCATTCAGTCCAGGGGGTGTACTTGTACATCAAGCTGCCTTGCTACAAAAACAGGAGAGGAGGAGGCTCCTGACCTATATGAGCCTCAATGGCTCAGCTGGGCCTCATGACATCATGGTCTGGCAAGGCTTACTTACTCCCTCGCTTTTACCTGCTGGTGTATACATTGAGGAAGTCATGTCATGTTTGTTCTAATGTACCTGTTCATAAGTCTGGTCTCATATAATCAGCTTGGTTAATCTTTCACCTTCTGTCGCCAACTGGACTACTACTGTACTGTACATAGACACAGCGGCAATTATTCTGCGCTAGGCTCTCGACTCACATACGTGCACGCACGCACGCACACACACACAAACACACACACACACACACACACACACACACGCGCGCGCGCGCGCACACACACTCTCCCTCTCACACGCTTCCATACACTTGTGAGACAACAAGTCAGACAAACACCATTCCCCACTCAAGAAGCCATCCCACACACCCAGCCGACATGGCCTCTCACACATGCACGCACACACCACCACTACCAGGGCAATGTGTTAGAGAGCCATTAAAAGCCAGTCCTCTTAAAACGGTTTCCTCACGTTGCTGATGTTACTTCTTCTCCCAGGCTATATTTAATAAATAAAACCACGGCAGCACCCTCTCTCCTCTCTCCCCCTCCTCCGAGAAAGCTGAGTGAGAGAGAGAGAGTGAGAGAGAGAGTCACTATTAGACACTAAACACGCTTCAAATGTAATTCAGCCGCAGGTCACAGCTTTAAAAGTGTGACCACACGTGTGTGTGTGTGTGCGTGCACCTGGGTGCCTGTGTGAGTGTGCGTGCGTGTGTGTGTGTGTACTCACTGTACTGTATATGAGTTTGTGTGCTGTGTCAGTGCTGTGCTAGTGTGAAAAATGGGTCAGTTTATAAAAGGTTTGGGGTTAGCGAAGGTCAGCCCTCTCTCGCACTCTCTCTCTCTCTCTCTCTCTCTCTCTCTCTCTCTCTCTCTCGCTCTCTCTCTCTCTCTCTCTCTCTCTTATGAAAGTTTGATGGCAGAATTAGGTTGTTGACTCATCTCACACCTCTGTGCTCATAGTATTGACAGCCTACGAGGGGAGCATCTTAGCGGAGCCGCAGTCTCTCTCCCTCCCTCCCGCGCTGCTCTGGCGTCAGCCGACAGCATCAGAAGTGTTTTAACAGGCCTTTAATGGCCTCAGCCCCCAACCTCACCCCCAGCACGCATGCAGCACACACACACAGCGCACATGCACACGCACACACCCATACACACAACACGCACGCTTGCGGGTTTGAAATAGCTTGTCAGTGAAAAAGAAGTGTTGAGCAGTGAAAAAAGACGAGAGAAAGAGAGGTATAGTGGCACTGATGGAAGATGACATGCCCTCCTTTCCCCCCTCTCTCTCTCTCTCTCTCTCTCATCCACTCCTTCCCTCTGCTCAGCACATCATGAGACAAGCTTACGCCGTCTTTCTGTCTTCTATAGCGCAGTGGTTCTCAACCTGTGGGGAGGGAGCCCCCAGGGGGACCCTGCATGTTTATTTTGCGGGCCCCCAGATGACAGTATATACCATACCTGCATGGGCATTATGCAGCCCGGGGGCCAAATGCGGCCCTTTGGCTGACTCTGACCGGCCCGTGAAAGGGTGCCCTGGTTGTCAACCCAGTGGTCCGGGAACCACCGGTGGTCCTTGAGAGAGTTCCGGTTAAATATGGAAAGTTGGTTAACCGGATGTAACTCTTTGAGAGCGTAAAAATGAAACCAAATGGACCCTTGCGGGTCCATTTGGTTTCACGTTTACACTCTCAAGAGTTAAAATATCTGAATTAGCCAGAGAATGTAAAAGAATGGTCATTTTTGATCTAGGTTTGCCTGCTTTGTTTGTGAAATCCAGCCTGGAATTGTGGACAAGAGCAAAACAAATCTTTAGTTTTAGGGTCTGTAGGGCTAATATGTCATCAAATGGTGGTCCGTGGCTCAAATACTGAATGAATTGAGGCCCCTGGTGTCAAAATGGTTGGTCTTACGCTTACTTCTATCATGAAATTAAATTAATATTACGCAGAGTTTAGTTCAGCCTTTAGTCTTGGCCCACCACAGATGTTATGTATCTCATTTGGCCCCCTGGGAAAAATAATTGCCCACCCCTAGTATATACAGTGACCATTACAGACATTTTAATGCCAAAATAATGTGATTCCAAAAAATAGACTGTTACTTCCATAAAAAGTAACCAACAAACCATGTATGAAACTGGTCAAACATTGGCAAAAAAATGATAAAAAACACTATATATTTCTCTGTGGAACCGAGAAAATCAACTGCTACATTTGGGCGGCAGCGGCTTAGAGGTAGAGTCACCGGCTGGTAACCTCAACGTTGCTGGTTTGAACCTGCACTCTCCCAGGTTTGGTGTCGAAGTATCGTTGAGCAAAACACTGAACCCCTAATTGCTCCTGGTGTGTTGGTTGCGCCTTGCATGGCTGCCATCAGTGTCTCTCTCTCTCTCTCTCTCTCTCTTCTCTCTCTCTCTCTCTCTCTCTCTCTCTCTCTCTCTCTCTCTCTCTCTCTCTGTCATGGGTGATGCTCATTAGGAGAGTTGAGAGACACGAACACACAGGCCCTGAATAGGATGGCTTGTTGACACACAATGGAAAACACACACACACACACACACACACACAACACACACACACACACACACACACACACACACACACACACACACACACACACACACACACACACACTCATCAGAGTTAGTTCTCTGGGTTTGGCTCCAGTCTGACGCCTAATGCCCCCCTACTCCCCTCTTGAACCTATAAGCTTGTTGACGTCTGTGTGCATGTGTGAGCGTGCATGTGTGAGCGTGCATGTGTGAGCGCGCATGTGTGAGCGTGCATGTGTGAGCGCGCATGCGTGCGTGTGTGAGTGTGTTTGTTTGCAGAGCATATGAGTGGAGAGGTGTGCAACATGTGACTGTGTGTGTGTGTGTGTGTGTGTGTGTGTGTGTGTGTGTGGTGCGTGTGCGCGTGCGTGCGTGAGCGAGCGAGAGAAAAAAGGGAGGGGGCACATGACCTCATCAGATGAGCCTTTTGGACAGCGTGTACTAACACACACAACACACACACACACACACACACACACACACAAACACACACAAACACACACACACACACACACATGCACGCACATTTACTCAAACTGACAAATTTCACATTTATACACTTAATTACCCCCTCACACATTCCTGGAAACCTCACATGCATTCAGACAGACATGCATCTTCATTTCAGAGCACAGTGCATCTATTGTCGAGCAGTCAGTGAGTGGAAGATGTATGCTCAAGGCAATATCACCCCACTAACACCACACACACACACACACACACACACACAAACAAACGTCGGCCCACGCGCGCACACACATGCGCAGCGCCCAGTAATGGCATAAGCAATCCTAATACACATTAAACTGACCAGTTAGTGGTAATACGCCTAAGTGGTTCTTTCACTTTGGCCCTTTATGGACATCACATGTCAGCCGTCCTCATGGCAGGACAAGGAGTGTCTCTCATGGGCCCGGGCCGGAGCTGCCGGATGGGACGGATCAGCTCCAATTAGGCCCCTCGCCGCCTCTAAGAAAATTCATCAGGCTCTCGGTTTAGCAGTGAAAGCCGTCAGTGTTGTGCCATCCCAGGGACAGCTGACAGGAGCTGGTTTGGGACTCCCACGCAAACAGCACTGTCTGTACGTCAGTCACATGAAACACGCAGGGGGAAAAACTTCCTCCAGTCCTTAAGAGAAAACTCAACATCCTCGTCCTCGGCTCAGTTTTGTGATGGGACATGTGCGTGCGTGCATGCGTGTTTGTGTGGATCGCTATGCTTGTGAGGAACAAGTATTGCCGCATATGAGAACCTTTTTGAGGAACATTTTTCAAAAACGGTTATTGCCCGCATTGTTGGTTTGATTCAAGAACTTTATTGGCATGTCAACAATTCGATTGTTTTACCTGCAAGAAAGACAACAAGTAGACAATACAATACAAAAAACCAGCAGCATAGAAATTAAGTGCTATATGCATTTCATATTACTATATACGTGCATCATTACCAGTGTCGGGCAGTAACTAATTAAATATTACATATTACTACACTGTTATTATACATCACTGCATTATTATTAACTTTTTCAGCAAAAGTAAAGTAAGATATTACTATGCCAAATTATGTAATAAGTCTGCCAAAACAAGCCTCATTACTTACTTACTTGTTTTGCATGTGAAAATATAACAGATTTACAAGTCAACAGATAACAACGGAGATGCACTGTAGTGGATCCTAATACACCGCAGCATTCTGCACACATGACATACTGTACTCTGCTAAGTAATATTGACCCAACACTGATCATTACAACTGTAACCTAACGAGTGGAGTATAATAGCTATAAGTGCTATCTCTGAAGCGGAATGTTTGAGCAATTAATACTTCTGTACCTTCTGCCTGATGGGAGGAAATTGAAGAGGTGGTGTCCTGGGTGAGAGTTATGGACTATGACTTTGTTTGCCTTTCTGAGTGTTCTAGTGGAGAAGAGTGAGTCATGGTACATCCAATGAGTTTTTTTGCGCACCGTACTAGTCTTTCCAGCTTGGCCTTATCCTGAGAATTTGTGTGACCAAACCAGACAAGCATGGAGAAGGTGAGAACACACTCGATAGTGTCCTATAGAAGTGAGTCATGGCTGCTTGGCTGACTTTAAAATTGTTGAGCTGCCGTCGGAAATGCAGGCGCTGATGGGATTTGCTTATGAGTAGGCTGGTTTTTAATTCCCATGATAAGGATTCATGGATGGTTGTCCCTTGGAATTTGAAAGAGGCGAGTCTCGTCTACCTCTTCCCCATTGATGTAAAGGGGAGGCTTTATCTTAGAGTTACGGTGAGGAAAAGAAATCAATACAATTCATAAAATCACTCGGCCATTCATAAAATCACTCAGTCACTCACCCGAGTGAGTGATTGACTGACTGCTTGTTTTCAAGGGCCGCCTGCCCAGGGGTGGATATAACATGTCCCATTTGGGGGGGCAAGAGAACATGTTGGAGGGGCGATGAAGCGGGCGATGAAGCCGCACCCATACCATTTTCAGTTACAGGACTTGTATTAGGCAAGTATAGACATCAATAATAACATCAGTTGTTGTTGAAGTTGCAACAGACACACAGCATGTATAAAGCTAAAGGTCTGACTCAAAGAGTTTTCTGTTTTCAATGATGAAATGCTGTTGGTTTAGTGGTGACACAGCTGTACTTTTTTTTTTTTTTTTAGTGTTTCACATCATTTTAAATAGAAGCACTTTAATTTGAAATATCTTGTTTTGCATGACATCATGTTTGGGGGGGCAGACTGGGTATTTAGGGGGGCATTGCCCCCCCATGCCCATGCCTAAATCCGCCCCTGCGCCTGCCCTGGACCAATCGTGTGTCCTCCTCCTTGCACACTAGGCGTGTGGTTCTTGTCCGTGGTTATCTGACAGTGAATCTGGGGAAATGTGTGTGAGCCGCGCCTTATCTGTGTGTGACGGCCTGGGCCTTTGAGCAGCGTAACACTGCAGGGACCTACCTCAGGTGCTGTTACACAGTACTGCCCTGTGCGACCAGGTTCACCTCCACACATTACTCCCCCACCACCACCCACCACCCACCCCCTCACGCTCTCTCTCTCTCTCTCTCATCTCCCTTTATCACATTCCTTCCTTTGATCAGTGCCAGAGGCATCTGTGGTTGGAGCCTGTGTGTGTGTTTATGTCCGTGTGTCTGTTTCGGTTGATGCCTGTGCGTGTCTCCGTTCATGTATGTGTATGTGTGTGTGTGAGTGTGTGAGTGAGTGAGAGAGAGAGAGAGAGAGAGAGATTGGCCATGCTTTGATCTGTCATGCAGTGTTGTCTTTGAACTGAAGACCAATGGATGAGAGACGCCTGATTTATACTTTGTTGCGCGCCAATGTCTCATACGGAGAATAGCTAATCTACAAGCTCACGTGTCATGCTGCGACGCAATCTCTCTCTCTCTCTCTCTCTCTCTCTCTCTCTCTCTCTCTCTCTGAACATGCTTACTATAAGCTAACAAATAATTTGGAAGGGTTTGATTACTTTTGGTCTGTTGGTGGGGAGTACTTTGGGGTGCTGGTGGGGTGTACTTTGCATGTTTGTACTTGTGTAGTACTTGTGTAGTTGATTGACTGTGGAATGGTTTAAGCAGTAGTTTTAATAAAGGGCTTTTAAAATCTCTCTCTCTCTCTCTCCCTCTCTCTCTCTCCTCTCTCTCTCTCTCTCTCTCTCTCTCTCTCTGTCTCTCACAATACGGCCCACAACATGTATATGTCATTCATATAAAGTTTTACAAGAGTAGTATGAAAAGTTTGAAAAGGTTTACTCACTAACGCATGCATGACGACTTTGACTTTGGCCTGGGAAAGGCATTCTAAGGACAGGCGAGATTAGGGTATCAAAGAAATAACTGTGATCTCAGCAGAACCATACTACAGATGTCAACTATATGTGTTCTTATCCAGAACTCAAAAGCAGGCTTTGCATCAGTCAGTGAATATTTGATGTGTGGCGGATATGGAATTCCTGCAAGACTCCCGTGATAAACTGCAGCTCTGTAGAGACCTACATTCTGACATGACACCCAGTTCTCTGCACATTCTCTGCACAACAGCATCCTGAGTATTTTATAATAAATATAATAATTTATAATCACCGTAAACCAGGTGATGTTGCACACAAAAAAAAACTCATCGATCAAAATTGTAACTGAATACTTAGGTTTGTGTTCTGTTAGGTTACTTGCTGTGTAGAAAACAGCCCAGCAATAACCTACCAAAACACCATATAGTTATATAGTTACAATTTGGTTACAATCCAACGCTTTGTTGGGTTGTTTTATTTGACCAAATTCATAGGTTGTTTTGTCAAGTTAACTTTTAGGTAAACTTTTGAAATTTAACAGCACACCATGTACCAGTTACTCATTTGTGTTCAGTTTAAATTGAAATGTTTTCTACTGCTGCAGAACTGAATCAAGACAAGTTGTTGTGCATTCCTGAAAGTATTAATAGTATTCATGTTGTCTAAACTTTGTGTCCAGGTAGCTCAGTCGGTAGAGGTCTCGCCTTTGGACTGCAAGGTCGTGTGTTCGATTCCGGGCACCGCTAACTCAGCGTATGAGTAGCACTGCTTGGGTGTGACAAGTTGTACTGGGAGCTGATGGTAGGTGTGGCACTCCACCTCAGCAATCCATCTCCCAGGGGTCTAACGCATTGTAGCGGGGATAGAATCCCATGTGTTACCGTGTTTTTTATGCATGCATGTTAAAATAGGTTAACTAAAGACTATGGGTAAAATCAACTTTAGAAGTTGGGTTATTTTGACCTTCAAAATTGATTATTAATGTAACTTAATATGTTAGGTAAAATCAACTGGTACTTGGGTTATTTTGACCCTCGAAATTAGGTTATTGATGTAACCTAATACATTCGGTCAAATATAATAACACACATTATTTGGTCAAATTGACCAAAGACCCAGTTGGTTTTTTTTTTTACCAAATGTTTGTTTTTTTTGTGTGTGTGATCACGCATGCTCTGGGTATATACTTTTATTCATTGATCCTGGGATCACTCACAGGCTGTACGCAAAGTGTCCTCTACCACCACTGAAAACGCGCTGTCATGAGAATCTCATCACCTGGCCTGCGTGGGCCTCGGACTGAGATGACGAAAATGACACAACAAACACGTAAGACCAAAACAAGACACATAAAAACACTTCCAGTAATGGTGGAGAAGAGCATGAGTGATGTGGACGTGAGAGGCTAATGTGCCGAAGAGGATTGGTTTGAGGAAGCCTAAAGCAGAGCGCTGCATCAGACATGCTATAGATTGCTTCTCTCAGATGTACTGTACATATCTGGCAAAACAATCTATGCAGCAGCAGGATAAGCTGATAGCATCAATGATTCATTCCAGGGGGTCAACTTTTACAGCACACCTATGAGGAGGTTGTGGGATTGGACCGCCTTAATAATTGATATCCATCAATTTAATTGACATTGTGTGTGGATAGAGAGGGAGAGGAGCAGAAAACTCTGATCAGCATGTTTAGGATCCGTTATACAGTGTTTTAACTCACACATGCACTAGCCTCGACACCCAGGCTTTCATTTTCGTCCGCCTTGCACGAAAACGGAAAGCCTGGACTAACGCGCGTTGGAAAGTGGCCTTGAGGGGGGTGTCAACCTTCCGGGGTGGGCGTCGCTATAAATGATGTGACGTAGAACAGCAGTGGACAGGCGTGGGAGGGGCCGGAGATGACGACACGTTAGTGAGATCAAATCAGAGCGCAGCACTTCCGCCGTGTGGATCCCACGACACCCCCGCCCCCCAAGGCCAAAATCATTGAGGGCTAGACCAGGCTACACATGCACTCATTGTTTTTTGATGATCAGAGAGTTGCTGTTTAGAAGTGTATGTATGTTTTTGTGTCTATTGCATTACTATTAGTATGTTTTAGTGTTTATTTTTCTTCACTGTGTGCCCAGCTCTTTGGTTCCACGCTGTTGTTTTAAACATCCCCTACTGATACAGCGGATTGGATGGAAGCTCCTGTCACATACTGTACAGCATCGGCTAATGATGCTAATTTGATTTGTCCAGTCCACATGTATGGGCATTATGTCTACATGATGCAGGGCCGGATGTAACATTTCCCAATTGGGGAGCAGGAAATGGTATGGGTGCGACTTCATCACCCGTGGCGCAAAGCGACAGAGGCTTTTATTAGGCAAGTAAAGCATCAATAATTACATCAGTTGTTGTTGACGTTGCAACAGGCAGGTAGCATGCATAGGGTCTGATTGAGAGTTTTCTGTTTTGAATGATAAAATCGTGTTTAGTTTTGTAGTTAGTTATTAGCAGTAGTAGTGTTTCAAATCTTTTTATTGTAAGCACTTTAATTTGAAATATAATTGAAATTTTGGTTGTTTGCATGACATCATGTTTGGTGGGGCTGTCAGGGCATTTAGGGGCCATTGCCCCCCCATGCCCATGCCTAGATCCACCCCTGACATGATGGTTGCTCATGGGTAGAGTGGCTGAACCCAGGCTCCCTCAGTTAGTGTCGATGTTTACCTGAGAAAGACACTTAATCCCGAATTGCTTCTGATATGCTGGTCGATGCCTTGCATGGTGTGTGTGAATGAGATCCACGTTCTATGTAAAGACCCTTGGATAAAGGTGCTATGTGCATTTCGTGTTTAGGATCAACTTGCCCAATGTCTAGTTGTTGTTTGCTTGCTTCTCTGTTTGATTTCTTGCAGCGTTAACCCTAAGCTCTCCCCGATGAGATTGGTGAGTTGGGGTGGTTAAGGCAGCAACCACCTCCCTCTCTCTCTCTCTCTCTCTCTCTCTCTCTCTCTCTCTCTCTCTCTCTCTCTCTCTCTCTCTCTCTCTTCCTCTCTCTCTCTCTCTCTCCTCTCTCTCTCTCTCTCTCTCTCTCTTCTCTCTTCTCTCTCTCTCTCTCTCTCTCTCTCTCTCTCCTCTCTCTCACATGCTTCTCGTTCCGGGCATCACGCGTCTCTGCCGTGCCCCTGACCTCCCTCTTCATGTTTTTTACGAGCCAACCATTAGCTCCCTGCTGGCCTTCTGCGGCCCAATGGACTAATTTACGGCATCAGAGAGTGCCACCGCATGCGCATGGTGTGTGTGTGTGTGTGTGCGCGCGCACATACATACGTGTATGTGTGAGGTCTCAATGAGCAAGCCGGGTCGCGCCGACTGTGTGCCGGAGATCACGAGGGCCACCCCGACTCGCCTATAGCAGTCAGTGGGGGTTAAGGAAGGTGTGTGTGTGTGTGTGTGTGTGTGTGTGTGTGTGTGTGTGCGTGTGTGCGTGCATGCATGCCTATATGTGTCTGTGTTTGTGTGTGCACTTGCCTTGCCCACTCTTACCCTGTGACTGTGATCTCCCATTAATCCGCGGCATTAGCGCTAGTGAGCTAATGGGCCCAGCCACACAGCATTAGCAGTGTGGGAGCGAGGCGCTAAGAAGCAGACATTACCGTGAGTGCTGCGGATCAGTGGCTCCATGGATCTGATGAATTGATAAGCTCCGTCCAGGCCAGCGGACAGAGCCGCATGCCTGGCGTTTCCGTCCGCATGCCTGCATTGTATAGTTGGTCTGGCCGCTGCAGGGTTGCGTGCTTTATATATGCCCTGTAAGGCTGTGTCTGTCTGTCTGCAAACCTGCAGGACAGTCAGTTGACCTTTTATTTCAATTCAAGCATTATTAAACTTGTTTTATTTTTTATAATAATCAATAGGAAATCAATAGACCCCCCCCCCCATGCTTCCTTTAAAGGGGAACTCCACCCATTTTCAACATTTTAATAGGTCATTAATATACCTTAGAGATGTTGTGTGGACATGATGAAAAAGTTCCCCCAATTCTGTATTTCCTAAAAATGGAGGTCTGAAAAAATCATTAACATGGTGAAATACATCTGATGACATCATCAAGATGTATTTCACCATGTTAATGATTTTTCTTTGAGACTCCTTTTTCCTGAAAGGGTACAAATGGAACCAAATGGACCCACTAGGGTCCATTTGGTGTTTATTGTATGTATCATTGCGCCGAGACTTTGTTTACCTCACAACGTTATTTTGGTCGCTTGTCACCCTCCCAGTCTCCTGTTACAGCTTGTTTTGTATTATTCCCCTCCATTGGCTCCCATGCAAAACGGTATTTTCAGCTCACCGTTTCTCCATTACATCCATTCTGGGTGCGTCCAGCCATGACGCACACAGCATATATTCAGAAATCAAACAAAATGCCAAAATTATGCATGTAAGTGGCCATCATCTGTCTATACAAAAGTATAATGAAGTTTGCCTATTACCTCTCATGGTGGTGGTACCAACACAAATGCAGCATGGAATTGTGGCCAAAATCAAAAAGCTGGTCCGTATAGCTCCAATGCCAAATAAACATTGTGCCTTGATATGAAAATGGTTGAAAAGCACTGCTGTGAACGGCTAACCTTATCCCGCAACCTTAACTCTTCGTGTATTGTTATCGCGTTTTGGTGTTTTAAGCATTATGTTATGCTTTATCTATTGAGAAATAGCAGATCTACAAGCTCATAGCGCGCCACCGAGAGGCGCGCTATGAGCTTGTAGGTCTGCTATTTTTGGAAAAAATCGTGAAAATGCCTTGATATGAAAATGGTTGTAAAGCACTGCTGTGAACGGCTGACCTTATCTCTCTGTTGTGTGAAGACTCCATCTTGTGTCAAAGGCTTTCTGCCACTGTCCACCCCGTGCAGTTCCAGAGAGAGTGCCAGCTACAGTGCATGTCCTCTCTCCCCGGGGCAGGGCAGGCAGTGTGTGGTAACACCAGGCCACTTAGCTCCATAACGTCTCCCCTCTGCACTGTGTGTCACAATGCAACACAGCACAGTCTCTGGAGGTGTTGCTGTGCCCGGCTACACTGTCTCTTTATATGTGTGTGTGTGTGTGTGTGTGTGTGTGTGTGTGTGTGTGTGTGTGTGTGTGTGTGTGTGTGTGTGTGTGTGTGTGTGTGTGTGTGTGTGTGTGTGTTCAAAAGATGTGCATGTGTAGTTTTATCTTGTTTATTAACCCTTTTGGTTAGGGGTTTTCAACCATTTTCCTACTAGGGCCCACAATTTTTTTCTGCATTTTAGCCATGGACCACCATTTGATGTTTAGTTTAGTCACTAAACTAAACATCAAATATTTAGTCTCTCAGACCCAACACAAAGGATTTTCAAGTTTGTATACACAATTTAGGAGCAATAAACTATAGGCAAATTCTTCTACATTTTCTAATTGTGTAGATTCAGATATTTAAATTGAATTTAACTCTTGAGAGCGCAAACTGATTTGGTTTCATGTTACACTCTCAAGAGTTACAGATCTATAAGGGTCCATTTGGTTAACAACTGTCCATTACTTATCTTCTCAAGGACCACTGGTTGTCCCCGGACCACTGGTTGAAAACCACTAGAGTGTCATCTCTGAGATCAATCAATCCCCAGGCCTGATACTTGTACATCTACAGTCTAAACATTAAAAACATTATTAGTGATTAAAAAATTATACCAGGTTAGTTGTACTCGCAGACAATGCCAATTTATCATATTCTATTACACTTAGGGGGTGTCCCAGTATATGCATGTGACATCATATCACTGAGTAACAAAAAATACTTTCTCCCTTGACAACCCACTTTGTCTCTTGATTTGCCATTCATTTTATGCATGTGCAAACTGCTCATATAGCCTCTATACAAGTAGGCTCCTGTACAATAACCTACTGTGTATATATACACACACACACATGCACGCACCGACCAGCCTGGCCTCTACAACAGGGTTTTCAACAGGTGGTCCGGGGACCACCGGTGGTCCCTGAGAGGGTTACAGGTGGTCCCCAGTTAAGTTGGTTAACCAGATGTAGCTTTTGAGAGTGTAAAAATGAAACCAAATGGACCCTTGCGGGTCCATTTGGTTTCATTTTTACACTTTTAAGAGTTAAAATATTCACCATCTGAACTAGCCCAAAAGTACACAACTAGAGATCTATGTTTGCCTGTTATGTTTCCCAAATCCAGCCTGGAATTGTAGATAAAAAAAGAAGAAATCTTTGGGTTTGGGGTCTGTGGGTCTAAAATGTCATCACATGGTGGTCCGTGGCTCAAATTCTGACTAAATAGTGGTCCCTGGTATGAAAAAGGTTGAAAAACCCTGCTCTACAAGGCTTTCAAATTGGATGGCCCTCCTTTCCAGCTAAACAAAACTGGAGACTGTTTAAAAATGCTCCGGAGGCCTCGGCTATGCCGAAGGGCAACCCGTTATATCTTACGTCAGCGACAATCAATCTGTTCCAGTGAAATCAACGGTAACCGGATACTAGTTAGACCAGCAGCATCCAAGATGGCCGACGCTACACATGACGACACGCCGTCGTCCTGGCGGCATCGGGTGCGAGTAGAAGAGCAAAAAATAAGAAAGACTGAAAGAGAGAGAGAGAGGGAGAGAGAGAGAGAGAGAGAGAGAGAGAACACAGCGTTCACACTTAATGCGTGGTCTAATGGAGAAGACATGCTACCTGAGTGAGATCCCTCCTGCGAAAACCATTAGCTCATACCACACCACTGCCTGGCAAGCCATTTCCAGCTTCGCGTGCGAAAGTGTGCGAGTGTGTGTGTGTGTGTGTGTGTGTGTGTGTGTGTGTGTGTGTGTGTGTGTGTGTGTGTGTGTGTCTGTGCGTGCTAAGTGTGCGAGGAGGCAGTGAGTGCTTTTACAGCCCCCCGCTCACCAGTGAAGCTCTGCGGCTGCAAGGCAGAGAGAGAGAGAGAGAGAGAGAGCTGTCGGACATGGCCGACCCGCAACCTTAAACTTTTGAACTTGTCACGTCACAGAGTGCTGAGGGGGGACGGCATCTGGACAGTTCAGTCGATGGAACTTTTTCATCGACGAGGCAGATGACACACGAAAGCACATGAAAGTCTAAAACCGTCTTGTCTCTCGCTCGGCTTTGTGAAAGTTGTGGGAAGCCAAAAAAAAAGACAATTTCCCTCAGACGTTCCGTCGTACAGGAAACAAAGTGGAAGATGGTGGCCAATGGCATTACCAACTGGTAATTTGACAAGTTTGTCCGTTCACTTGAAAATCATGCTGTGAAACTGCATTAAGGTTGAGAGACAAAATACATTATCAGCCAGTTGCATTTGTGCATGTTCGTGCACGCAGGCATACACACGCCTGTGTGTACGCCTGCGTGTATAGTGTTTGCTGAGAAGCTGATTGGTCTTCAGCTTTGATCACAACACTAAAGATGCTTTAGAGACACAAGCGGTGGCTCTGCTCCAAGGAGAGGCCCCATCTCAAAGATACACTGTGTGTGTGTGTGTGTGTGTGTGTGTGTGTGTGTGTGTGTGTGTGTGTGTGTGTGTGTGTGTGTGTGTGTGTGTGTGTGTGTGTGTGTGTGTGTGTGTGTGTGTGTGTGTTGGCGTGGGGGGGTACAGAGGTCCTAGACTGCCTTTGATCCCAAAGTCTTGTCATGTTTATGGGGGTGTTGAGAGGGGTAATCCAGGCCAAAAGAACAGGTCACATACTATCATGGTGGTATGTGTGTGCGTGCGTGCATGTGTGTGTGCGTGTGTGCGTGTGTGTGTGTGTGTGTGCGTGCGTGCATGTGTGTGTGTGTACGCGCGCGCGCGCATGTGTGTGTGTGTGCACACGCCTGTGCATGTTGTTATTGATGCACACATAAAGACATAAAGCTCCGCCCATAATAAATTATGCTCTATATATTCTTAGTACTTTCAGACGGTTAGCTCCGCCCTCCCACTTAATTCAAATATCACTTTTTCCCTTCTTTTTGGACAATCCTCCTTACTGTAGACGATATAAGGAGTTCCTCCCTGCCCTCAGTGAGTCAACGCATAGTTTCAGTTTTAGTGGCGGGTGAGAAGTCCCTTATCCAAGCAGGTGCACATCTTGCTACCAACATGGGCCGGTGATTTTCCAAATCACAGAATGTTCCTTTAATTTAAGATTCCCAACCACATTCTTACAGAACCAACTCAGCCACATGCTCACAGAACCCAGTTGCTGGTGTTTCTTTCTTTTACAGTAAATTTCTCCACTTTAGAAATTGTGGACAGGGCCCTGACAGGCAGAGACATCTAGTAGAACAGTTGCGATATTGAAGGGTCAAAAAATGAGCACTTGAACGCGGTTCATGCAGCCTGAATGGGGACAAACTGGAATTTAAAATGCATTGTTTTCAATCAGGGCCGCACAATGAAATAAAAATATAATATTATTATATTATTTATTGTATTATATATTATGCATAATTTTATATGATATAAAATAATATTTTAGTCAACTGTCAACTGTAAAATATTATACAGTTCAAACTAAAGTCACTCTAATGTTTATCTTGTACTATTACTCAAAACAATCTGAAATTGTACTATTACTCAAAACAATCTGAAATTATATCAGCACTCGGTAGAGTACAAACTTGCATGTTGTGCACAAGAGACCATGGCCTACTTGTGCGTGAGCAAAATAAGTTAATACTCGGTTAAAAGGTCTTTTAATTATGTCACCATTACATCATCACCTAAACCGGCCAATAGGAGTACCCCGAGGGATGACCGACCACACACTAGTTCTGGTCCAGGACTTGTTGTTTTCTCCATTCTCAATGAGCCGCCATTTGACCCCATGAAGTTTTCGTATCTGTCTATACTGTCTATATTATCCAGTGTCTATAGGGGGGCTGGCCATTTCTGACATTATGTTGATTTCTGCATAGACAGCTGGGAACAGCTGATAAAATGGGCAGAGACATAATATCTGGCTGAGGCTTGCATTTCCAACTATAGAGTCTAGTTCACACAAATAGGGCCAAGTAGCCATTGGTCCAGTGGGGCTCTGGGTACTTCAGGGAAACTGCACCGCACGGTACTGATTTAAGGCCCTGAACAAGGGCTCCTGGTGGTGTTATGTTGAATAAAATGATGGACCCAGAGGCCTGTGTGAGGGTTTATCCGTCCCTCCAACCAACCAACCAACCATTTAATGACCTGCCGTTCTATCACTGCACATTGGAGCAGTTTGCAACAGCATGCAATATCGTTTGCGTGTGCTGCATGTGCATGCAACTGTGTGAAGGGTAATAAGCTTACATGTCGGGCTGACTAGTTAGCCGTGCGATCTTTGCTCTCTCTCTATGCTTCTGGTCCAGCAATGAGTGATTATCCTCATCACATCGAGGAAGGAAGGGCGGAATGCATTGGCTTCACACGCACGCACGCACACACACACACACAACACACACACACACACACACACACACACACACACACACACACACACACACACACACACACACACACACACACACACACACAGAGCTCAGAACCAGAAGGCTGTGCTAAGATGGTGTGTTATGTGATTGAGGAATGTGTGCAAGTGAGTGCACACATGTCCAATTTCATAACTGCCTTTCGAGTTCATTGTGTCCAGCCGTGTGTGTGCATGTATGTATGCGTGTGTGTGTGTGTGTGTGTGTGTGTGTGTGTGTGTGTGTGTGTGTGTGTGTGTGTGTGTGTGTGCGCATTTGTGTACCGTATATGCATGTGTTTAGTCGCAGAGCTATGGATGAGCAGCCACGCGTGGCGCCAAGGCCTCCTTACTCCTGAATTCCTGGTGAAGATGCTTATTTGAGACCCTCTTGAGACTGTGCGTGTGCATGCGTGCGTGGTTGTGTGTGTGTAGTGTGTGTGTGTGTGTGTGTGTGTGTGTGTGTGTGTGTGTGTGTGTGTGTGTGTGTGTGTGTGTGTGTGTGTGTGTGTGTGTGTGCATGTGTGCGTGCGTGTGTGGTTGTGTGTGTGTACTGAGTGCGAGGAGAACTGACTTAAGCTGCCCTTTAGCCTGGGGCCGTCTCTATTCATCTCACTCTTGAGTGGCCACACACACTGGAGGCAACAGTATTAAGAGCTCACATCCACACTACACTACAGAGAGGAGAGAGTGCTCTGTTTACTCCCCTTCTGTCACATTGTCAAGCTGTGCCTCCTCCTCTACAAACATGCAGTCAATTCTTTATTGTAACTATGTTACTATATTTACTTGTATGTATGTGTGGTTGTTGTTGAGGGACGCTGTAGCTCCTCCAACATGAGGCTTTGGAAAGTTTGTCAAATGGACCTGGGTCTATGGACTTTTAATGTCTCTTTAGAGCAGTACACATGGCATAATTTGGTGCGGCAAGTGTTAGGTATTTTAGGTTTGTTTACAGTAGCATACTAGCCTACCAGGGCCCACTCTAGAACAGTGGTTTTCAACCTTTTTGATACCAGGGCCCACTATTTATTCTGCATTTGAGCCACGGACCACCGTTTGAGGACCCCAAAACTAAAGATTTCTTTTGCTTTTGTCCATCCATTCTAGTTGTGTACACTTGGGCTAATTCAGATGATAAATATTTTAACTCTTGAGGGTGTAAAAATGAAACCAAATGGACCCGCAAGGGTCCATTTGGTTTCATTTTTATGATCTCAAGAGTTACATTTGGTTGACCAACTTAGCTGGGGACCACCTGGAACTCTTTCAGGGACCACTGGTGGTCCCCGGACCACCGGTTGAAAACCCTGCTCTAGAACGATGCAACATTGCCTCACCGTGTTTCACTGTGCCTCATGCGCCAATAAGTTCTTACATTTTCCTCTTCGATTTCTTCCTAAGAGAAGTCCAATCAGATTCATGAAGCAGCCTTATTCGCAAACCATTTTGTTTGCAAAATATGTTCTTGTGATGAAGAATCCAAATCCTTGTAAGTTGAAGGGTGTGCCAGTTCCTTCAAATTATCATAGGCAGACGCCTATCCTAATTATCATTAATTACCAATTCCGCTTGCACCAATTCCCATATAAGGCATTAGGAATTTGCTTTCCTTCCTGTGTTTTACCCTAGTGGGTGTGGTTTTGCATGACTCCATGGCAGTCGCACCTGTGTGTGAATGCAGCACTCAGAAATCACAGATAAATAAATAATCACAATAAAGTTGGCTGAAAGAAGTGAACAATGCCTAGACTAAAGTATACTGTATACATACGGTGATACACCAGAGCCTAAACATTAAAAATCAAGTATTATCTGGTATTGTGGTGTATTGTGGTATAGTACTTCTGTAGTGAACTCAGTATGGTCAACTGGTGTATGGGGATGATGGAGGATGGGATGTGAACTGGGCATGGTGTTTGGGTTGGATTATAAATTCAGGCCAGTTAAAAACTCTCAAGCAGTGGTTCTCAAACATTTTCATGTCATGGACCTCCAAATTGACATATAGACTCTACAGACCTCCACCTCAAAATATTTTCTGCTAGGAAATGTTTTGAAGATTTATCAAAATAGTATAGGAAAAATATCCACAAAGTCAAAATGGTCAGTAATGGAATGCGCTGTGAGCTTTTAGATTGGCTATTAGTATAAAATGGGATTAGAGTGCGGTAAAATGTTTGCTGTGGACTGCCTGGAATGTCCTCAAGTACCCCTTGAGGTCCCCAGACCAGACTTTACACATCTTGTAGAGGCAGCTGTTTTTCCTTTTTCTGTTCAGATTGCAAATGTCATCCTAAGAGTCCTCCATAGTGTGTGTATATTTTGTTCTTACCTATGAACAAATCACAGCTAAGAAAGGCATTCCAAAATCTTCTTAAGTGGGCCTAAGAACAAATTTCCTTTCTAAGAACGGTTGACGCATCAGACTCATTGTTTTTACTAGAGTAATAGTGGACCTCTTTTTTTCTCGCTAGCATGGATATAATGCTTTAGAAAGAAAGATGGACGCCAAAAACGGACATGTGTCATAGTGGAATAGACAGAAGTCACCAGCACCCAAGCGCTATAATATTTTTGTACTATAGTACTTTTATTCAGTTTAAAAACAATACAAAAAGGGACATACTGTATATATAGAAAATAAAAAGCGAAAGTTGGCCTGCAGGTGTACAAGAAAGAACATTAACATACATGATTTCAATGCAATATACACATATTCTCAACATGCAGATAACATGCATCATTGCATAGTGTAGAGAAATCTAGACCGTTATGATTATCAAAGATGGATTGTCAACTGATTGATTGCATATAAGCTTCTATATTATTGTGTAATAATAATAATGATAATAATAAATTACAAACAGGGTAAGATAATAATTATAATAAGAAAAGAAAAATGATCTGATTAATCAGAACATACTCACAGTTGCTGACCAGTCGTATAGTGTTGTATTTGAGAATTTTTTTGAAAGTAAAATTTTTTGGGAATTCAAGGTTTATATAGAGCCTGTGTCCTCTTTCTGCCCATATGTAGTTCTCGTGTGTCTGTTAGTACTGTTCCCAGCTGTATGGAGGCCAGTATATCCCCATGTAGGGATATATCAGTCTGGTATCAGGTGGTTCTGACTGAGACAGAGCACCACACATAACTACATACTGTACACACTCATATGGAGGGATTTCACACGTTCATAGTTGGATGTAGAGTGTGTGAACTTCAACTTGAAACACATTTACAGACACGCTGCTTGTCATATTTGGTCAGGTGTCTTCAGACTCTCTTTCTTTCTTCTCTTTTGATTCCTCTTTACTACATCCTCCCTGCACCCCCCCATCTCCTCCCTCTCTCTCTCTCTCTCACTTTCTCCCTGCACATGCGTGTGTGTGTGTGTGTGTGTGTGTGTGTGTGTGTGTGTGTGTGTGTGTGTGTGTGTGTGTGTGTGTGTGTGTGTGTGTGTGTGTGTGTGTGTGTGTGTGTGTGTGTGTGTGTGTGTGTGTGTGTGTGTGTGTGTGTGTGTGTGCGTGCGTGCGTGCGTGCGTGCGTGCGTGCGTGCGTGCGTGCGTGCGTGCGTGCGTGCGTGCGTGCGTGCGTGCGCGCGCGTGCGTGCGTGCGTGCGCGTGCGTGTGTGTGTGTGTTGGAAGTGTAATGTGATCCACAGAGTGAGACATCAAACGACCAGCAGCTGCTGGACTGTCAGGTCACAGTCCGGTCAGAGGATGGGCCATGGCCTTCTGGATCTGTGTGTGTGTGTGTGTGTGTGTGTGTGCGCGTGCGCGTGCGTGTGTGTGTGTATGCGTGTGCGCTTGTTGTGCATGCATGGCATTTTTGAACGTCTGTATAACTGTGTGAATGTCCTGCGTCTGTGTGTACACATAGACACATATTGCTAGAGCGGTCCTGGCTCCTTCACTTTCAAATTCTGCCCTCTCATTTTGAGTTTTGTGCTGTTTTTACGATAGAAAATGATATGTGCCCCATCACCACTTTTAAGTGCACCCTCAGTCATTTCATCCTGGAGAAAGAGAGTGTGTGCATGCACGCGCGCATGCATGCTTTACCCATAAAGCTGTCTCAATCTTGGTCCTCACACGTTGGGAGTGTGTCACTGCAGTGCGAGGCTGTGAGTGGGGCTGCATGGGGTCATATCTATATGGACAATCTGCATGTTTGCTGTTATCCTTCTGTGACCATATGTGACCATTCATTACACACTGTGTGTGTGTGTGAGAGAGAGAGAGATAGACAGAGCAATAGACAGGGAGAGAGAGAGAGAGATGATGTGTCAATTGGGGAGCGCGTGTTTTGTGCACAGCAGCACACAAGTCAGGAGGGTGTGCACCAGGGCCGGATTTAGCCAGCCCTACTAGGGTGGGCTGGAAGAATGGCAGGCTGGACAACTCAGCTTTTCATATGAAGTTTTCATCTGAAGCAGTGGTTTTCAACCTTTTTGACACCATGGCCCACTATGTATTCAGCATTTGAGCCACGGACCACCATTTGATGACATCTTAGCCCCGCAGACCCCATAGCTAAAGATTTCTTTTGCTTTTGTCCACAATTCCAGGATGGATTTGAGAAACAAAACAGTCAAACACACAGATCAAAAAGACCATTAATGTTCTACATTCTCTAGTTGTGTAGACTCGGGCTAATTCAGATGATGAGTATTTTAACTCTTGAGAGTGTAGAAATGAAACCAAATGGACCCGCAAGGGTCCATTTGGTTTCATTTTTACGCTCTCAAAGAGTTAGATCTGGTTAACCAACTTTCCACCATTTAGCTGGGGACCACCTGGACCTCTCTCAACCACTGGTGCATGGTCTCCGGACCACTAATGAAAACCACTGGCATTACGTTTCATTGGGTAGGCAGGATGCACATTTGGGTGCCCCCCCCCCCCTCCCCCCCTCTAGATCCGGGCCTGGTGTGCACCCGGGCAGTGTGTGTTGGTGTGTTGGTGGGGTGAAGAGTTATCTCTCCTTCGTCACGTACCATATGCCTCCTGAGAGAGGGAGGGCAGACAGAGAGGCCCGAGGGAGGGACTGCATGGAGGGAGGGATGAGACAGGGGGATGACTAGATTAGTGGAGAGGTGGAAGGGGAGAAAGATTGAGAGGATGGGGATGGGGTTGGGGTGTGTGCACTGCAGGGCCGGTCCCACAGAGAGGTGCTGAAACACCGCAGGGGGCATATGTCTTGTTTCTTTGGCATGTGGAATGAGTCAGTGATCAGCCTGTTATAAGTCCAGCGAGCTACAGCTTCATCCTGCATGGCCACAACAGATGGTGGTGGTGGTGGTGGTGGGGGGACGGGGTTGAGTTGGGGTCATTCTCATGTCACCCACCCCCCCAATCGCACCGTGTCTGTGAGACAGTCTTCTAATATCGGTCCGTTCGTTTTTGTTGTTGTTTTTTTTGGCACATCTCCAACGTTGAAGCGGTCGGCCCTAGTGGTTATAGTGTGAACTGCAGGCAGCCCGTGGATTCATGACTGGGAAACCCTGTGACCCCGAAGGTTAACATCGGGTGCTCATACATGTGCGTGTTCATGGAGGAAACACTGCCGCATTTGGACACCAAGGGCTCCATTTTTGTTACGCGCTAAACCCCTTATCCCAAACCCCTTATCTCTTTTTTTTATTTTGAAAAACTTTTTGGAATAGTTCAACCTGCCAATCTATTGACATGTTGTGAGATGGTAGACTGGCCATTTTATCTATTGAAATTTGTTTTAACAATAGTTTAAAAAGGCAAAGAAGATAAGGGATAAGGGGTTTAGTGGTAAACCCCTTATCCCTGCGGAAGTAGACGACACTTCCGGCGGTCTTCCAGGTGCTTCAAAACGCCACTGAGCAACTTGTATTGAAATGAACGGCAAGGGGCTATCTGGGCTATCGCTCCAGTTAAGCCTCTATATTTTATTACTCTATGGGTGGGGGTGGTTGGATTCGCGAGGCTTTGCCATCGCATGGCGCCAGAACAAACAGAGAGCGAATAAAGCTCGTACTGTATGGCGGGGGAGGGGGAGAAGAAACGAAAACAGTACGCCAGGCCGCCTCACGCTGAATTAATTCGACCACATTGTTGAGATTGGATCCTCTGTCCGCTGTGTCGTGTCACGGCCGGCATGAAAGTAATCGCGGGTCGCATGGCAAACGGGGTGTTAGAAATTTGCCTTTCTTAAACTGTGAGGAGGAGGAGGAGGAGAGGAGGAGGAGGAGGAGGAGGAGGAGGAGGAGGAGGAGGAGGAGGAGGAGGAGGAGGAGGAGGGGAAATGCCAGTTGTGACTACATGTGACGGAGGGGGACCCCGGCCGGCACGCCGCTAGCTGTACAGCAGATCAAATAGCCCTCCTCAACGTTGGACTGCCAGTGGCAGTGGAACTGTTCCTGTGTGACCAATAAGACTTCCTCTGGGCTTTCCTGCCTGCATGGCCTCCTGCTAAGCTAACACCACTCCTCATTAACCTCCACTGTGATAAGCTGGCAGTGCTGCATGGAGCGGAGAGAGAGAGCGCTACAGGCTCTGTGCGCTCCACGGCCTTACAGTACACACCCTGCATGCTGCGCTACGGAAACCTGCAGTCACTGCTCATCTCCTCTGTGTGTGTGTGTGTGTGTGTGTGTGTGTGTGTGTGTGTGTGTGTGTGTGTGTGTGTGTGTGTGTGTGTGTGTGTGTGTGTGTGTGTGTGTGTGTGTGTGTGTGTGTGTGTGTGTGTATGCCTACACTACTCCTCAGCAGGATTAAAAATCCCAACAGTTTTGTCCCTATTTGACTTCTTTTTTTGTTTTGTTTTTGTTTCTTTGTTTTTTGTCTTTTGCTATGGGTAATCTGCTGCCCCTCATGGTGATAATCTGCCAGAGTGTGGCAGATAAAAATGAGAGAAAGAGAGAGAGAGACAGAATGAAGCCACAGTAAATATGAAAACAGCTGGACAGAGAGCAAGGCGATGACCTTGGAAAGCAGGTCTGTGCAAAGCATTATGACACGTGCATGCGCGCGCACACACACACACGCACACACACACACACACGCACACACACACACACACACACACACACACACACACACACACACACACACACACACACACACTGTAGCGTAGAAGACACTCTGCTCTTCCTTCCTCTATGTCCGTCTCTCCAGACTGTAGTCTTTTACATCTCTCCTGAGGTCTCTCATCCTCTTCCACACGTCTGCTGTCTGTTTCTTCGTTCACTCCTTTGTTCCAGCACCCCCCGACCACCCCCCAAATACACACACACACACACACACACACACACACACACACACACACACACACACACACACACACACACACACACACACAGCCAATTTGTACCGGTGCCTTTAGCGTGTATGAGTCACATCCGCTTGAGTCTCCTGGATGCGACGGCAGTCAGTTGACTCTCACTATCGCAAAACTAAAAAAATGGAATCAAGTCAAATAAATCATGGGTTTTCAACAGGTGGTCCGTGGACCACCAGTGGTCCTTGAGAGGGTTCCAGGTGGTCCCCAGCTAAGGTGGTTAACCAGATGTAACTCTTGAGAACGTAAAAATGAAACCAAATGGACCCTTACGGGTCCATTTGGTTTCGTTTTTACACCCTCAAGAGTTAAAATATTCATCATGTGAATTATCCCAAGTCTACACAACTAGAGAATGTAGAAGATTAATGGTCATTTTGATCTGTATGTTGGACTGTTTGGTTTCCCCAAATCCAGCCTGGAATTGTGGACAAAAGCAAAAAAAAAAATCTTTAGTTTTTGGGTCTGTGGTGCTAAAATGTCATCAAATGGTGGTCCGTGGCTCAAATGATGAATAAATGGTGGGCCCTGGGATGAAAAAGGTTGAAAACCCATGAAATAAATGCTTCACATCCGGTGTGGAGCGCTTTTCTAAGTCACCTGCGTGGCATTCCTTTCTCAGGGCAGGTCCGTCAGACGCTTACAGTCTCCTTTTCAAGAGGGAGACTATACTCTCACCCCCGCCCTTCCCCTTGGACAAACTTTAATTAACTTTTGTCTGCTAGTCTGAGTCTCTGAGCTTAACCTTTGACTCGCTGCCTTTACCTGAGCACCGGCTCAACAAGCGCGCCCCCTTCCCCGATACAAAAGCTGCATAAAGACAAGATTACGCGGCGGCATTGTCCCATGAAGCGCTCGTCTCGTCGGATAGAGCCCTCGGGTCTGGCCTATGAGTGGCCATTCACTGGCCAGGGCTCTGCGACGGAGGCCAAGGGCCAGCCGGTAGTCCTCTTGTTGTTCAAAGTGCCGAAACTCACCTTGTAAGATCCCCCTGCACGGTGCTGAATAGGGTGGAATTATCCCCCGACAAATCCCCTGGTCACAACATGCCACAGGGGTGTGCATTTTACTCCTCTGTGTGTGTGTGTGCGTGTGAGTGTGTGAATGTGTGTGTGTGTGTGTCTGGCTCCACTGTGGCTGTCTGAAAGGGTTTTGGACACTTGGATAATTGCTTGGACCTGACGCCGACCGACCATGCACCCTTCCTCCCCTCACAAAACCATATCCGTTATATCGACTGTGTGTGTGTGTGTGTCTGTGTGTGAGTGTGTGCGCGCGAGTGTGCGCTTGTGGTCAGGCAACGATAGAGCAGCCTCATAAAAAGCCTAGAAAGAAAGAAAGAAAGAAAGTCTCTCTTTGTGCGCCGTGTGCGTGCGTGTGCATGTGTGTGTGTGTTTCCGAACTGCTCCTGACCCCGCTCAGGATCCGCTTAACTGACCACAGGCCCCTCTGCGCGTACAGTATGTGTGTGTGTGGTGCGTATATGTGCCGCGTGCAATGTGTGTGTGTGAGCCCAAATCAGCAGGGGAAGTGGCTTTGGGGGAGGCAGCTTTAAAGCTGACGTTGACGAGCTGTTTGGCGCTCAGGCCCCGCTGTAGAGTCTCGGAGCTGTCCTTGAAACTGGATCGACAGGAAGTGTCTGCCTGGCTCTTCAGAGCGAAGCTCCGCTGCGCTCGGCCTCTCGTTTTTCACCACTCCCTGGACCGCTGCCTCGCATTATGGCCAATGCTTTACTGTCGTGTTCTTCCGCGACGGTCTCCTGTTCCATTTCCATTTCACGGCCTCACACACACACACCAGGCGCGGATGTAACATGTCCCATTTGGGGGGGGCAAGAGAACATGTTGGAGGGGCAAGAGAAAATGGTATGGGAGCAGCTTCATCGAAGCTGGAAGTCGCACCCATACCATTTTCAGTTACAGGACTTTTATTAGTCAAGTAAAGCATCAATAATAACATCAGTTGTTGTTGAAGTTGCAACAGACACGCAGCATGCATAAAGCTAAAGGTCTGACTCAGAGAGTTTTCTGTTTTCAATGATGATATGCTGTTGGTTTAGTGGTGACACAACTGTAGTTAGTTAGTAGCAGTAGTAGTGTTTCAAATCATTTTAAATAGAAGCACTTTAATTTGAAATATCTTGGGTTGTTTTGCATGCCATCGTGTTTGGGGGGCAGACTGAGTATTTAGGGGGGCATCCCCCCCCCCCATGCCCATGCCTAGATCCGCCCCTGACACACACACACAGACACACACACACACATCGTAGGGACGGTCGGTCGCCTGCTGACACGGGACATAACGTGTCTCGGGTTGTTCTGCGTCCTGGCAGGGTGGGGAGAAAGAAATGGAATTGATTAGGATGGATGTGAGGTCAGTGTGTGTGTGTGTGTGTGTGTGTGTGCATGTGTGAGTGGGGGGGCATCATTGTGACCAGATGCTGACTGCTGTACAGACGTACGGCTGATTAAAGAAGCTTTGGGTGTCCAACTTTGTGACCACAAAAATACTCTCACTGAAGCATCCACAAAGAATATCGGCAACTGTGTGTGTGTGTGTATGTGTGCGTGCGTGTGTGTTTTATGTATCAGTGTGCATGTCGGCATTCTTCCTCGGGTGCACATCAACGCTTGCAAGAAGGTCCGTCCATAATATAGATTCGTATAAGCGCGTCAAAGTCGTGCGCTTTATCATACACGTCTGTAGCTGTATATGTGTGTCCTTGTGCACGCGTGTGTGTGTACATACATTGGTATACGTGTCCAGGGGACACCAGCACACAGAGGCCATAAAACACGGCCGTTCTTTTCCAAGCACTCACAGATAATCCCCTACAATTAGCCACAAAGGCTGGAAAGCGCTTTGATCAGCGGGGGCAATGTGGAACTCCTCAAAGATATTCTCCTCCGCCGTGCGCTATCTATCCTTCCAGTCGCACTTTAGCAAACTGATACGATGCACGGCTCCTTTTAAGAGGGGAAGGCTAAAACATGGGAGTTTCTTTTTTTTTTCTTTTTCCCCTCCCTCACCGCCAGGATGAAACGCGGTCCTTTTAACATTTGGCAGTTTGGGGCCCTGAAACCACGACACATTAAGGCGGTTTGTTTACGGGTCGAGTTACTGATGAGAAGCAAAGCCAGGCCACACAGATATCACAGAGAGAGAGAAAGAGAGAGAGATGAAAGGACCAAGGAAAGAAGGAAAAATGAAAAAAAAAAAAATACATTTGGAAGAAGGCACAGTTTATTGGAATGTAGGCGCGGAAACAGTGAAGAGTGGGTTGTACATGTAGACATACACTATCCATCGCTGGTGTTATGATGTGTCTGCGTGTGCAAGTCTGGTTGTCTCTGTATGTGTCTGGATGTCTGTGTGTGTCTCTGGATAGTGATATTGATTCTAGCACAGTGCTTTTCAACGTTTTTCAAACCAGGGCCCACTATTTGTTCAAAATTTGAGCCATTTGATGACATTCTAGCCCTACAGACCCAAAAACCCAAAGATTTCTTTGTTTTTATCAATAACTTCAGGATGGATTTTGGAAATATAACAGGCAAGATTGTGTAGATTTGGGGTAATTCAGATCAGATGAATAATTTTTTTTATTTGGAGTAGTTCATAATTCAGATGAACATAGTTTAACTCTTGAGATGGCGTAAAAATGAAACCAATTTTGGTTTCATATTTACGCTCTCAAAGAGTTAAATCTGGTTAACCAACTTTTCCATCATTTACCTGGAGACCACCTGGAACCCTCTCAAGGACCACTGGGTGAAAACCACTGTTCTAGCCCAGTATCTTTCCCAGTGTTCTTTTCTTTTCATTTGTTTTCTCTTCCCCCATGTGAAGTGTCTTTGGGAAAAGACATTGTTACTTTCAGACATGCACTGTGTTATGGACCCTTCAAATGTTGGCGCTGTATGTACAGTATGAACGCAACGTTTCCAGCTCAGGATCGGACACGCAACAGACTTTATGTTGGCAGGACCCTTGAGTCAACTCCGCTTATAATGTCCCATTGAGCCCCAGACTGACTCAACGTGTGAATGGATGCGGTGGTCATCCGGTGAATTTTACATTCAGCGGGTGATGCCGCTATTGTGAAGCGAGCGCAGCCTCCCCTAGGAGGGGTGGACACAGAGATACAGTAGTTGACTGAGGTCCAGTTTCATTCTGCTTGTTGTTTTTTATTTGAGTGTCCACACTAGGACACTGTCCAGCCGGGCTCATTCATTCCAAACTAAATATCATGGACATTACACAATACATACTGGTTCATTTTTGGCACCAGACCTTGAAAATCTCTTCCAAATTCATCAACCAGGAATGCCCTATGCCGTGGAAAAATGTGTGTGTGGCATTTATTTTTTTAAAACAATGTTTTATCATACAGGAAAGCTATTGGTGGAGAGGTTTGTCTATCTCATGTTATGCTTAGCTGTGATTGGACCATAGTAGTTTGGGGAGTGAGTTACCTAAAGGTCTATTGGACAATAGCAGTTTGGGAGGGGCTTGGCTAAAGGTTCATTGCTTTCAGTTCAGTTAAATTATTGTTAATTAAATTAAATTATTGTCTGCATCAGTTGATCTTTTTTGAAGTCTACACAATCAGAGAATTGTGATTGTTATCAACGTTTACCTGTTATTTCACCTAATGGCACAAATATACAGCATGGAATTGTGGAGAATGTCTTATCCAGTGTCAACAAAAATTAATATTCTTTAGTTTCCAGTCTGAGAGGAGAAATCATCATCATCATGACGGTTTGCTCAAACGCAGAATAAATAATGTGCCTTATATGGTATAGGCAACGAGCAACACCAGCACAGTGTAGCCTCTTGGCTCAGAAGAAAGCTTTAGGCCTGCTATGGTAGGAGATCTTACCTTATCTATCTGTCTCTACGGGTTGTCACCAATTTTTTGTCATAACTGTCATTATTGTCCATGCTGAAAAATGTTCATAAGAGATATAATAGCAGATGTTAAGTTGACGCCACAATGTGTGTGTGCACACGCGCATGTGTGTGTGCGCGCGAGTGTAGCACCAAGCTCACAGCTCTTCCTGACATATTCCACACGAAAACACAAACACACACATGCCCACGCAGCCACACTGCACAGAGGCGCTCACACACACACACACACACAATCACTCCCGAGCATTTACTGCTTGGAATGTGCTAACCTCAACACCCACACACACACATACACAAACGGAAAATCATGATACACTCGCCTACATGCTTACGCACACACACACACACACACACACACACACACACACACACACACACACACACACACACACACACACACACACACACACACACACACACACCAACTGGCTTTACCAGGGAATATGATGACTCAGTGATGACCCCAAATCATACGCCACCCCCCTCCTCTCTCTCTCTCTATCTCTCTCTCTTTCTTTCACACTCCTCTTCACTTTTTCTCACCCCTCCTCTCTGGCCGTTCACATAACCCTACGGAGATCCAGAGGGGAAAGGGGGGGGGGGGGGGGGGTATGAGGACGGGGCAGCATAGGGCCGTGTGTGTAGGGGAGAGAGAGAGAGAGAGAGAGAGACAGACAGAGAGAGAGAGAGAGGCATAAATAGCCCAGGGTAAACACAGCTAGCCTGGGAACTAAACGTCTTAACACCATGCCCCTACTAGACCAACACAACTCCTTTCCTCCTCTGTTCTCTCTGTCTGATAGTCTCCGCTCCGTCGCTGTACTGTGTGTACGTTGGAATCGGTATAGGATCATTTGTCTCGCCTCGCACTGGTCATCTCTCTTTGCCTCTCATTCCCTCTCCTGTGTTATCCTCTACTCCCCCCTCTCTTTCCACCTTGTATTCATTTCACAAACTTTTCACAAACTTTCACAAACACAAAAACTGAGAGCTGGCCGGAAGTCATCATGACAGAATCAAAACAAGCTGAACACAACAACACAACATAGGCTTTAAAACGATGTCATTTCTCGCTCTTCCTGTTCATTTGGATGGAAATCCATATGATGTAGTTTCTGGGGTGAAGTCCATGGAACTATGGGACAACTCCATCCGAAGTGACAACGAACAGAACGAAATGCTATGAACAAAGTCGGCGACGCCAGTCAGGGCTTTTACCTGACAAAAAATACCATGTAATCGGAGCCTGACATGGAATATCGATATGGAATTTTGATATGATGTGATGTATACAACCACCAATAACCATTTTGAAACTGATATAGTTTTGTTTAGCTGGAATAAAAATAAGCCTTTTTCACCAATATGGCCACCGATAGAAGGGGAACCCACCGATATGATAGACCGGTTATGATAGACCGGTTCTTAAAGAAAAACACTCTAGCAGCTAGTAGTGTGCACTGTGCACATGGTGTCAAGTAAAGTAAAATCTGTATACATGCAGTGCATGTGCATGTTAAACATCGCTTAAATAAAATAAAGCAAAACAAAACAGCCAAAGGTATACAATATAAGAAAACAATTCAGTTCAATAGAGGCATCACCCATTTCATCACATATTTTTTCACGGCAACACCTCTTGTATTTGTGATTTAGCATGTGTGGCCCAGTTTGTGTGTGTGTGTGTGTGTGTGTGTGTGTGTGTGTGTGTGTGTGTGTGTGTGTGTGTGTGTGTGTGTGTGTGTGTGTGTGTGTGTGTGTGTGTGTGCGTGTGTGTGTGTGTGTGTGTGTGCAAGGCTGTATGACTGTGACACCTCTAGTCTTGTCGCCAACAAGGCAGAGCTTTCACCACTGACACGTTCTCTATGCTTTATGCTTTTTCTCTTCCTTGCCGCCTCTCCGTCACACATAAACACACTTCACATGCTTTCCTGCATGCTATTTGGAAGCTGAGTCATGAGGGGAGTGTGTGTGTGTGTGTGTGTGTGTGCATGTGTGTGTGTGTGTGCGTGTGTGTGTGCGTGTGCGTGTGCGTGTGCGTGTGCGTGTGTGTCTACAGGTGTGAAATACACTCACATTTGTGTGTGAATAGTGTGTCCTTTTAGTCGTGTTAATCCTTATAGCTGCATAGTCATACATACAGTAGAGGCACCAGTAGAAGATGGGTCAAGGCATGCACAGCCTTGACATGATGCTTGACCAGGGTCCTGGGTTCACTTCTGACGCCTGTTGAACATTTGCTGCACATCACCTGCTTAATCTGGCTTCTTTTTTCCTTTCTCACTATACGCCATGAATCAATAAAGGTAAGAAAGGTCTGGTGAAACAAACAAAAAACAACAAAAAAGTGTATTAACAAATTGTAAAATGCAATTCAATGAATGTGCAGGTCAATGCAAAGTAAGACTCTGTGTGTATTTACAGAGTTTTATATACTGTAGTTCTGTGAGTGTGACGCACACACCGCATAGACATTTCTTGCTCACTGTGTGCACAAGAACCAGAAAACACAATACGACTTCTTTACAAATAATGTAAAGGTTCTCCATTTTCAATTCATCAGAACTTTTGAAGACATACAATTTAATATAGGCCCAATGGACCAAAGGACCAATAGGATTTTTCACCTGTTCTCAGTCACGGAACCGCTGTCCACAAATAAGCTGATGTTCATTACTCACAGTGACCTGGCCTATAGTAGTAGACAGTAGTAGTAGTAGTAGTAGTTGTTGAATTGCTCCAGTACATGTGTCATGTAAATTTCACTGTTGTTTGCTCTGCGGATACATTACTTCTCAACTTACTACATTTCCCCTGAGTCTTAGAGTGGAATATCTCCTTTAGTGTGTTCTGGTTTGTGGGTTGATTGTTATGCTTGGATGACTGGATTAAACAGACACTTCTCATGTTTCGCTACTCCCCAAAACACATCCATATCCTACCCTACACGGTGACAATAATTGTCTGACTGACTGCTACTACTCTTAACACAAAACACAAGAGATTCCCTATAGGCCTAATGGTTTTCTAAAATGAATCTGGACATTCTACTCAGCAAGTCGGACAAAAATCATTTGATATTCCATACACCCTAAAATATGATCAGTCAGTCTATCAGACAATTATGATGGTGACAGAGACTGTGTGTGCGTGCGTGTGTATGTGTGCGCTGTGTATGCGTGTGCGTGTACGTTGTGTGGAGGATTGACGACCACGGCTCTGCATGGGAACGGACAGATAGGGGGGAGGCCAGTGTTTCGAACTCGGGGTCAGTTGGCAAGGGGAGAGAGAGAGAGAGAGACAGGGAGCTGGGCATGGCCCTGGGAAAAACCCCTTCACTCCCCGGGGGGACACCCAAGTGGTCCGGCGGGGATGAGGATGGAGAGAAGCAGGGTCTGGGTGGGAACCCGGTCCCATGTGTCTTGCCAGGCTAGAGCAGGCTAATGCCCTCTCCCTCGACCCTCTCTGGACACTCACACACACACACACGCACATACAAAACACACACACAGACACACATAGATGCGTGTCTCTTCCTGCCTCAGGTCAGGGCCTCTGGGCAGCTTCCCACCGACTAGACTCCCTTGTTGCGTCTGTAATGCTCTACCAGAGAGAGAGAGAAAGAGAGAAAGAGGGTGAGAGAGACAGAGAGGAGAGCAGGGATGGATGGATGGATGGATGGATGGATGGATGGATGGATGGATGGATGGATGGATGGATGGATGGATGTTCATTTTAGTTAGTTCACCACATGCAGTTGAACTCTGGCTGACACTCTACTTTCCAAATCCCTTCATTTTTGCATTCTGTCCATTGTTTCATACATCGCTAACTACTGTACATCTACCTATCCATCCACCTATCCATCTATCCATCCATCCATCCATCCATCCATCCATCCATCCATCCATCCATCCATCCATCCATCCATCCATCCATCCATCGGCATGTATCTTCAGTATATGCTTGTGTGCTTGCTTTTGTCCACAATACCAAGGCTTGATTTGAGGAAACAAAACAGGCAAACATAGATCAAGAATGACCATTAATCTTCTACATTCTCTGACTGTGAAGACTTGGGCTAATTCAGATGGTGAATATTTTAGCTCTCTTTACACTCTCATAGAGTTACATCTGGTTAACCAACTTTCCATCGTTTAGCTGGGGACCACCTGGAACCCACTCAAGGACCACCGGTGGTCCCCGGACCACCGGTTGAAAACCACTGTAACAGTAGATCACTAAAGCTGTGCAGGTACACATGACCTTTCCGCAAAGTTGAAGTATATAATCCATGAAAAAGCCTTCCGGTGCTCTTGTCTTTACATTGTGTACATTTGTGTTGGCTGGTACAGTACAGTATATCTCACTGAGCCAGTCATTTTGAAAGTGGCCCTTGAGTCTAAAAGTGATGTGGGCGCCCCTGACTGCAGGTGGCTGTTTGCATCCTTCAAAATGGGAACGTGTTTGTGTGTGTGTGTGTGTGTCTATGTGTGTGCGTGTGGCCTGCGTGCAGCCTGCCTGCGACTGCGTATGTCTGTTCACAATAAGTGACACACACTCACACACCATCTGTGTGTGTGTTTATGCCTTGGTCTGAACTGCCTTTGACCCTGAGTCATGTCTTCCTTTTATGAGGTGGCCCGTTTTCATTAATATATACTGCCCTGACTCACGCACACACACACACACACACACACACACACACACACACACACACACACACACACACACACACACACACACACACACACACACACACACACACACACACACACACACACACACACACACACACACACACCTCCCCTGAACACAATTAAAAGACAGTGGGAGACAACAACTTTCATAAAGCTCCCCCCTCTCCCCAAAACCTAGAAGGCACCAGACTGTACCTTGCTCCAGGGGGTTAGATCAATGTTTACTCACCCACACACAGATGCGCACACACACACGCACACACACACACACACACACAGATGCACCGACGCACACACAGTCACGATCACAGCTCAAGTGCTTACGCTGTTGATTAGTGCCGTTAAACACGTGCACGCTATCTGATGTTACTCACATCCATTCTCACATACACTTCTAACAGTGTTCCAGTAAAGCGCTGTTTGTGGAAGGAGATAAGCGTTGATGCCTCATCACAAAACATTTAGCCACTGGCCAGAGGGCATGAAACTCAGATCGCAGGTCACTCTGTGTGTGTGTGTGTGCGTGTGTGTGTGTGTGTGTGTGTGTGTGTGTGTGTGTGTGTGTGTGTGTGTGTGTGTGTGTGTGTGTGTGTGTGTGTGTGTGTGTGTGTGTGTGTGTGTGTGTGTGTGTGTGTGTGTGTCATCAAAAGCGACATTGGGCAGTGATGTACTATATGTAGGGTCCATTTGACACTAGTGCACAGTAACAAACTTTACTTGAGTACTGTACTTTATCTTTGTTTCTTGCCATGGACTCCATTGCATGTGTTGGAATGGACTCTTGGAACCGAAATGTACAGACATATATTATGAATTAAAGGGGAACTCCACCCATTTTCAACGTTCTAATATGTCATTAGTATACCCTAGAGGTGTTGGGTGGATCTGATAAAAAATTTCCCCCATTCTGTGTTCCCAAGAAATGGAGATCTGAAGAAAACCACTAACATGGTGAAACATCTTGGATTTCACCATGTTAATGGATTTCTTCAGACGCTTCTTTTGTTAAAAAATGGGTGGAATTCCCCTTTAAACACTGCATGGCAGTAAATATCCTGCTACCTTGTTCAAGACCTACCTAATTCCGAACATTCTCGGACAGTTTTCTGAGCAATTACATTACCTAATTTGTACTATCGAATACTATACTATGAGACTATGAGTATTTATAGCATTTAGCATATACTTGTAGATCCACCACCGTCCATTTGCACACTCCCACAGTTAACATGAGCACTCAGACTCTCACAGCGTATAGGAGAGCATGCAGGGGTGGGTGGGGGGATGCCATGCTAGCAAATATTACAGGGGTTGACACTAAAGTCTCCGAGGCACTTGCCCATCGGGCAAGTGCAAGTCGGGTTCTACTTGCCCTCAGGTTATGGTCACTTGCCCCCCAGGTTCCAGGTGGTCCCCAGTTAAGTTGGTTAACCAGATGTAACTCTTGAGAACGTAAAAATGAAACCAAATGGACCCTTGCGGGTCCATTTGGTTTCATTTTTACACTCTCAAGAGTTAAAATTCATCATCTTAATTAGCCCAGGTCTACACAACTAGAGAATGTAGAAGAATAGGTCATTTTGATGTGTATCTTAATTTGCCTGTTTTGTTTCCCAAATCCAGCCTGGAATTGTGGATAGCTAGAAAGCAGGGAAAGACACAGAGGCAGAGTGCAATGACTGCCTTCAAGACAAATTTATCTTGTGTTGTGTTATAGTGCACTAAGTTACACACTTGCCCGATCGGGCAACCAGGTAGCAGTCTTCACTTGCCCCACCATTTTTTTTACTTGCCCCGGGCAAGCGGGCAAGTGTTAGTGTCAAGCCCTGTATTAGTGTAAAGTGACTGGGGGGTGAGGTTGGCCCAACGCGTCAGAGCCGCAGCGTGATTGATGCCGGTGTCACATGGTATTTGGAACGTCGACGCAGATCAAAGTGTCGGAACAGGAGGGGGGAAAGGAGATGTTTGGTCTTTCCCCTCTGTTTGGGCTGTTTGGAGGGTTGTTACTGGGCCCTGAAATACATACATGTACACCCACTATGTGTATGTGTACGTATGTGACACGGCTTCTGGTAAAATAGACTTAACGCATAGTATGCACAGGGGCTTCCTGTGTGTGTGTGTGTGTGTGTGTGTGTGTGTGTGTGTGTGTGTGTGTGTGTGTGTGTGTGTGTGTGTGTGTCTTAGGGTCTGAGTAGATAATGGTCTTGGGAGGCTGAGCTGTGAGCTGTATAATGGAGACAGATAACCCAGCCTCACTGTAAACACCTGTCCATACAGTGTGATTCATAGTATACACACGCACATTAGACACACGCGCACAGACACACGCACACACACAGAGGTGTTGTGATCTGCTAGGCTTCATTCATAGCAGTATCTACCTCTCTGTCTCAGTGTGTGCTTTAACTGTGTCTGTCTTCATCGTTCACTTGTTGTTCACACTCTCGGGTTGTTGTGAACAGACTAGAATACAGTATATTTATACATTTTTGTTCATGCTGTGGCCAGGTAATGTACAAACGTAATATGATCTCTAGGCTATTTTACTGTTCAATATACTGTACTACTTCCAACACGATTTGTGCCATTGACGGAATTAGTACAGTCTGTTGTCGTCTGTTCAAGTAGTCTGTCATTGTTGTTTTGTGAATGATGAAACGTGCAAGTGTTTCTAATAAACGCACTTGGCAGACGTGCGTGCGTGCGTGCGCACACCACTATGTGTGTGTACGAATCCCTAGAAATACTCCCTTTCACAATTCACTCAAAAAAGGGGCATTGTGTTGTGTGTTCTTTCTGTTCTTCTCTGCTGCATGCATGCGCTCTCACTCCATTCACTCCATTCTATTGTGTACTAATAGCGTGCTAACTGTACAATGAGTGGGTTTTCCTGATCTGGTGTTCATTTGGGGGGTAGCAACACAGGACCCATGTGGTCTGATTGCAATGTGCTACCGTGCAACACAGAGCGAATTACGTTTGTGTGTGTGTGTTTGTGTGTGCGTGCGTGTGGACGCCAGGCTGTCTCCTGCGAGGAGGCCCAGTACGTCAGTGTGCAGGCGGAAGGGGAGAGCAGGGCAGTGGGGAGTGAGCCTCTATAAATCAGAGCAGATTAGAGAGGCAGAGAGGCATGGTTCTCCCCTGCTTTATGTCAGGCTGCAGACAGACACTGGACTACAGTATAGGACAGGGGCGGATTGGCACATATTTTCCCACCGGGACAATTTATGCCTTTGCCAGGCCACCCTGGAGAGGGCAGCTGGTTAACCAGATGTAACTCTTTGAGGGCGTAAAAATGAAACCAAATGGACCCTTGCGGGTCCATTTGGTTTCATTTTTACGCCCTCAAGAGTTAAAATATTCATCATGTGAATTAGCCCAACTTAGTCTACACGACTAGAGAATGTAGAAGATTAATGGTCATTTTGATCTGTATGTTCCAGGCGAGCATCTAGCGCATTCTAGTGCATTTTGGAAGTGCCACTAGTGCATTTTGGATCTTGTCCAGGCCACTAGGTGGCGCAGGCCACCGGGAAAACTCCCTGTACTCCAGATGGCCAATCCGCCCCTGGTATAGGACGAGAGACACACACACATAGGTCTACAGACTGCATATAGCAGGGGTTTTCAACCTTTTTCGTCCCAGGGCCCACCATTTATTCAGGATTTGAGCCACGGACCACCACTTGAGGATGTTTTAGCCTGACAAACCCCAAATCTAAAGATTTATTTTGCTTTTGTCCACAATTCCAGGCTGGATTTAGGAAACAAAACAAGCAAAACATACATTCTAAAAAAGGCTAATTCAGATGATGAATATTTTAACTCTTGAGAGTGTAAAAATGAAACCAAATGGACCCGCAAGGGTCCATTTGGTTTCATTTTTACGTTCTCAAGAGTTACATCTGGTTAACCAACTTAGCTGGGGACCACCTGGAACCCTCCCAGGGACCACTGGTGGTCCCCGGACCACCTGTTGAAAACCCCTGGCATATAGCACTGGTTCCCAAACGCTGGGATTTGTGGGCGGCGGGCACATTATTATAGGTCCAATTTAGTTTTTAGTTGTTCAAAACATAAAAAAAAATAGTTTTTTGGGGGAAGGTTTTCATGAATTAAAAACTAAATTGACTTTTTTTGTTGTGTCTTTTTCATGAATAAACCAAAGAGAATGTTAAGATATTCCATTAGAAAACAAATGTTCCAGAAGTAGTGAAGATAGAAATCAACAAGCTCACAGTGTGGCATGAATGACATGACACATTGTGACCTTGTAGATTTCTATTTTCTATTTTGGGTACCGTGCTAATTGGGAAAACGTATACACAAATCCAAAATGTTACTCATATATAATACTAGAATTAATAGTTTCTGCTTATCATGATTAAAAGTGAGTATAACCTGTTTATTATTAGAAACAAATGCTGCATATCTGCTAGGATGCGAGTCGCTATCTGCCAGAAGCCTAAATTCTAATCCTTTCATGCGGAGCGGAAATGCTACAAGCTAACGATAGCCACTCCTGTACAGCGTACTCCACATGGGACCAAAGACTTAGAGCACAACGTCAAGTTAATGTGTCTCCATACTGGACTAAACAGTTGTGCTGAAAAATGTAGGACTAATGCCATGAGTCCTGCTATAATACCTCAGCAGGGCTGATATTCTAGAACAGGGGTTTTCAACAGGTGGTCCAAGGACCACCAGTGGTCCCTGAGAGGGTTCCAGGTGGTCCCCAGCTAAGTTGTTTAACCAGATGTAACTCTTGAGAACGTAAAAATGAAACCAAATGGACCCTTGCGGGTCCATTTGGTTTCATTTTTACACTCTCAAGAGTTAAAATATTCATCATCTTAACTAGCCCAAATGTACACAACTAGAGATCTATGTTTGCCTGTTATGTTTCCGAACTCCAGCCCGGAATTGTAGATAAAAAACGACATTTTTGGGTTTTGGGTCTGTGGGGCTAAAATGTCCTCAAATGGTGGTCCGTGGATCAAATCCTGAATAAATGGTGGTCCCTGAGATGAAAAAGGTTGAAAACCCCTGTTCTAGAATGCTGAAACCCTGCAGTGTCCTGAAGCAGGATTACAGAGTTCAGATCTACGGCGAAGCCTGCAGACCCATCAAAACCATCAGCCCCATGCCTAGTGCCTTTTCTTCAAAAGTTGAGCTGGGTTCAATATGTCCAGCTAGACGGTTCCCAGTCCCTGAGACTCCCCAAAGGCTTTAATTGTGCTTTTTTTATGACCCAGTCATGCTATCATTCTGACATACGGTATATGCAACGTATTTATCACGGATATATTTATCCCTGGATGGTAATTTCTCTCTCCAGTCACGTCGTGGTCACAGACGTAGCTCGGCTTCCTCTCACAGGATCCAGATTGTGTCGAAGCCTTTTGATTTCCCCGATAGGGCCTTTAATGTGTCCATTCTTCATGGCTGACACCCGGAGTGATTATTTGTTATGTTTCCAGTAGCCCTGTCGTTTGGCGTACTCAGGTCAGCCCCCTCGGCCCCTCCGCAGGATTTTCCCTTGAAATCTTCCGACGCAAAGTAATGGTTTTCATGTTTTTCTTTCCTATTTTTGGGCAAAGCAACGCCAGGGACATTATGTTATGGGCCGTCCAACGGACTCTCGCTCTCTCTCTCTCTCAATCCCTCTGTTCTCCTTCGCCATAGCTTGGAATTTAATTGTGTTTTGACAACTCTTTTCCACTGCCAGCCCAATTATAGCCTCCAGTTGGGCTGGTAATGATAGTTGTTAATGGGGTGAAAAATGGCCGTGCATCTCTGACAGAAACCATAAGATCCAGATCCTTTGAAACATGGAGGTGGGAGCCAAGCAAAGCAGAGGTCAGCGCTGACCTCTCGCTGCTCCTCGGCTCGCTGGAGATTCCTTTATATAGAACACACGTCTCCGAAGGCCTCTGGCTGCACGGCCGCTGGCGGAGCGTGTGGCGTGTGAGCCCCGCCAGGGCCAGATCTAGGCATGGGTGTGGGGGGGGGGCAATGCCCCCCTAAATGCGTGCAAGACTGCCGCACCAAACATGATGTCATGCAAAACAACCCAAGATATTTCAAATTTTAGTGCCTATATTTGAAATGATTTGAAACACTACTACTGCTACTAACTACTGTAACTACAGCTGTGGCACCACTAAACCAACAGTATTTCATCACTGAAAACAGAAAACTCTCTGAGTCAGACGCCTGTTGTAACTTCAACAATTAACAATTGATGTTATTATCGATGCTTTACTTGCCTAATAAAAGTCCAGTAACTGAAAATGCTATGGGGGCGGCTTCATTGCCCGTGTCGCTTCGCGCCACGGGCAATGAAGCCGCCCCCATAGCATTTTTGCCTGCTCCCCCAATTGGGAAATGTTACATCCGCCCCTGAGCCACGCTCAGCCATTTTTTAGACTAGCAGGGTTAGCGGCTATAGCAGCGCAGGGGGCTACTGTATGAGAGACCATGGGAAACGACACGGAGGGGCCATCACACGCGCATGCCAAATGTCGTCAAAATTCTCACGCCCTCCTCCCCCACCAAGACCACCGCCACCCCCCCTCCCCTCCCCCATCATCTCTTCTTTCCTCCCTCTATCACAACTCCTTCTTCCTCGTCGTTTCCCCGGCAGAGAAAGGCGATCGATCGTCCCCTTCCCAAAGTTATTTTTAAGCCAAAGATAAACAGGGGAATGCGCGGACCGTCCCTGGGAGCCGCACGGGGGTTTGCCGACAAAGTGTCATGTTGTAGCTTTCTTTTTCTTTCTCATCTCGTCTTACGTACGCCGTTGCGTGGCGTGTACTCTCCGGGGAGGCGTTGGGGTTGGGGGTGCGGGGGGGCATGGGCAGGAGCGGGGACGCGAGGACAGAGGGTAGCAGTGGAGGGAGGACGGGGGTTAAAGAAATGACACGGGTGTCACCAGAGTAGTGGAAGACGTGGGAAGTCCTGTGCTGCTGCCTTGCTCTTGATTGTAGCACATCCTATTATTATCCCTTGGACTGTGCGACAACGCTGACCAGAAAGGACCCTAAACACAGCTCCCCCTCCCTCCATCCCTCCCTCCCTCCCTCCCTGCTTCTCTCTCATACACACAGGCCAGGCCATTCCCAAGTTCTTATTTCGGACACATTATGGGAACGTTTAAATTTAGCCTTTGGCAGGGAGCGAAGGCATAATAATCAAAGTATACTTGTCACCAGTGGCTCCCATGCAGCGCTAGGTGGTCCCCGATGCTCTTTAGGACGACTGTCGCCCATGCAGCGGGAGGCCGTGGACCGCTTCTGCTCGGGATACACATACAGTATGTAGGGCTGACGCCCAGAACGGGAGCAGGGACTACACAAACGTACTGTATATCCAACATTAACGCAAATCCTGCGCGATTGCCGTAGATCTACGCTGTATGTTGTTGGTTTTCTGTATGTTGTTGGACCCCCTCGAAGACGAGATGCGACATTTCAAGCGGTTATCCGTCTCACAATAAAGGTTATATACAGTATATTATCAAATATAGTTATGACCAGTGCCAATCTTTGATTCGTAGAGCTGTTCATACGATCCGGCCGCTAGCATCACTAGCCTCCTCTTTCCAACTGGGGGCCCAAATAAGAGACATATCAGCAACAACCTGTGCAGAAGCATGGACCGAAATATGAAATATGATTTTTATATGAAAATCGCTGGAGGTAGCTACCTATAAAAATCTGGTTATAAGGAACAGGAATCGAGTTCTATCACGTTTGGACTGCAGATCTGCAGAACCAGTCTGTCACATTGTCAGAGTGTATGCTGCTGGTTCTCTATTCCAAGGACCCCCATAATTTCATTTGGTTCCATTTGTACAGTGTCTGAATTACAGACCTGTCGGTGTCATCTATAGCAAAAAAAGAAAACTCCTGGTGTCTATTCTACCCTCTTTTTCCCTGCATGCATGTGAGGCCTGGACCTGTGTTCATTCAGATGAGCCCTATAGCCAAAGCTAACCTCAAAGCATTTTAGCCATAGAGAGGCGAGGACCGACTCAGACAGGCAGTTGGACTTGTTGGAAGCCATCGATCTGTTAGTCAAGCCTGCGAACCCTCGTCTTCTAGGCCACCGTGGCTAATGATTTAGTCCAGGCTTTCACTTTTTTGCACAGCGCGGATGAAAATGAAAGCCTGGGTTATCAAAGCCAGATTAGACCATGCTTCCAAAGCATGCAAATTAGTCTAATTAGATCTATGATATACAAACGGCT
>CM076981.1:3240030-3257530 GCA_039105355.1 Benthosema pterotum | reverse complement strand
TGTGTGTGTGTGTGTGTGTGTGTGTGTGTGTGTGTGTGTGTGTGTGTGTGTGTGTGTGTGTGTGTGTGTGTGTGTGTGTGTGTGTGTGTGTGTGTGCGTGCGTGCGCATGAGAGATAGTTTGTCCCTCTGTGTGTGCGTGCACGTGTGTGAGAGATAGAGGAAGAGTGAAGAGATATTTCACTTCTCCAACTAATCCTCCTCCTTTCCCTCCATGCACCTCTCCTCCGCTCCCCTTCTCGTTGTCTGTCGGGACAGACAAACAGGAGAGAGACATCAGTAGATTTGCGCGTGTGTATGTGTGCGTGTGTATGTGTGCGTGCGTGCGAGTGTGTGCGCATGCGTGCGACCGTGCATATTTGTGTGTAGGAGTGCGGGGACTGCTTCCTTGAAATATGAAGTGTGGAAAGTTCTGCGCTGCTTTTTCTGCGTGAGAAATCTGACAGTGAGTTTCGCAATGAGGCGTTCACTGGCCACGCTCTGCATCAGAGGAAAAGCTCTCAAGCGCTAATCTTTGGCCCTCGTTTGATAAACAGTTTGCTTTGAAACTGCTGGGTGTACTTCTTTTTTTTCTTCTTCTTTTCTTCCAGCTCTCACAAACCGATGAAATGAATACTCCAATTGAGTCCCAGTTCCTTTGCAAAGTCATCCTCCGCAAAGCCATGAAAAAGGGCACTAGTAAAAAATTATTACCCCCAGAGAGGGGGGGGGGGCGGGGGAGAAAAATCACTTAGCCCGCCGTTTGATCTGCCTTTATGAAATATGCTGTCAGACAGCGTTTCATACAATCCCACATTATTCGGAACCGCGATGCTTATGACAGCCGTAAATTTCAAAATGGCCGACGTAAGTAGAGCAGTGACAGACAACAGGGGGACGGGGGGCGGCGGGATAGGGTCCCCCCCGACCCGCCCACCCCTCGCCCCCCTGTGTCCAACTCAGCTCAGGATCAAACAGGGAGGGAGGGGTTGGAGCAGCAAATCATGTCTTCTGAAGTGGAGCATGCGTGCAGCATGGACAGCCAATCAGATTGCTTCTCATTACGAGCTGCATGCAGCATCATCACGCCAGAGCCTTATAGTGGGAGAGTTAGGATATTCCCGGTCACTCCTATGTCCCCAGGCGCTTGTGCTGCTGGAGGAGCATGGAGCCAACAGCACCCCATTCACACAATGTTAGCAACTGACAATCTCACGATACGGGGGCGTCTCGCGAGACTGTTTGCGAGGCTGTAGTTGAGTGGGGGTAGGAGTATGCAGAAATGCGTTGGACTCGGGTATTTAATCCAGCTTTAATGACTTCGAAACCAGTTGTTCTTTAATAATAGTACAACATAAACATTACAGAAAGTCGTGCTTGAACAATACTTTAAAACAGTTGTCGTTTTGCATACATACCTAAAAAAGCTCTTATTTGCGCCGCTCTCGTTGAAAACAATGTATTTCCTCAGAGAGGCTCTGTAAAGTCACGTGACGCGGCACACGTCCAGGCTGCTCCACTCTGCTCCACTCTACATGAATATCCTAACTCTACCACTATAAGGCTCTGCATCAGGCCACAGAGAAACCCCTTCAGCTCTCTGATGACTACAAATGACATATTTCTATATATTATCTATTTCGCTGCCATTCTTTAACAATTATAGAGCACACTTTGCAAATATGTGTTTAGAAAAGCGCTATACAAATAATTCATCATCATCATCATTGTACTAATCACACTGTTCTGCAAGCCCCAAAAAACTCAGTGAAATAAGGAAAAGAGGATTCATCACATGCATAACCTTACCCTGCTAGCCTATCCATTTAAATCTATAAATAATAATAATAATACATTTCAAAAACTATTTATTTGAAGATATGTAAGCCTCCAACAGAACAAACTCATCGTAAAAAAAAATCATGACAACACACAATATTTTGGGCTGAACAAATCATGACAATGGAACACTTTTTGGTGTGCTTTTTCCTTTTCTTAAGGGGGAATTCCACCCATTTTCAAAATTTTCCTGAGAGTGCACAGATGTGAACCAAAAGAAAAATAGCTCATCAAAAAATCAATAACATGGTAAAACACAACTTGATGTCATCAAGTTTTGTTTCACCATGTTAATGATTTTTTTTTCAGACCTCCATTTCTAGTAAACACTAGTAGTAAAATGTTGAAAGTGGGAGGAATTCCCATTTAAATACTTTTTGTTGTTGTCCTGAAAGGGGACAGGTTTTAGCCAGTTCCTTTTAGCCCAGCTCCCTGAACAGGCCAACAGCCATAGCGTGTGAAGCTGAATAAAGGTATTACCAAAAGCCAGAGTGTTGATTCACGAGTGCCTTAACATTTCACAGAGATTCTCCTCCCCTGTTGACAATTCGCGACATCTAATATTACCGACTGACCCCCACCTCGCACCCACCGGCCCGGCCAGCCCCGTCCCAGTCCCACCGCCTTCTCTTTCTGGGGTGCTGAAAATTGAACTGGTGACATTTATAGCGTCCGCTCAGATATTATTGTGCTGGCATGTTCCTGAGGAAAAAAAAGAAAAGGAAAAAAAAGTTCAACTCCTGTTTTTGTTTTACGGCCACGGCTAAGAACTCCTGCTGAGCTTATGAAATTCCTGGGAGAAAGCCACGTGTGTGTGTGTGTGTGTGTGTGTGTGTGTGTGTGTGTGTGTGTGTGTGTGTGTGTGTGTGTGTGTGTGTGTGTGTGTGTGTGTGTGTGTGTGTGTGTGTGTGTGTGTGTGTGTGTGTGTGTGTGTGTGTGTGTGTGTGTGTGTGTGTGTGTGTGCATGCGTGCATGTTCCTGGACGTGGGAATGTTCTATCCTTCCTGAGTTATCCTTTTTCACTTAATGACTGTTCCTGTGCATGCACTGGCCAGACTGTGTTAGAAGTCAGTATTCTCCCTCTGAGCTGTAATGCAATCTAACCTTGACAGGGCCAGAGACAGCTCTCTGTGTGTGTGTGTGTGTGTGTGTGTGTGTGTGTGTGTGTGTGTGTGTGTGTGTGTGTGTGTGTGTGTGTGTGTCTGCAACAGCGTACCAAAGCGCACATCAATCAGTATGTCAGTATGTTGCATGTGTGTTTGTCTCTCTTACCTGTGTGTGTGTGTGTGTGTGTGCGCGCGCGTGCATGTGCGTGAGCGCGTACGTGAGTGCATGCATGCATCTGTGCATGCCAGTGTTAGCGTGAATGTATGCAGGACGTGTCCTTGTGAGTAGGCCGGCATTTTGCACGTCTCTCATTCTGTCTGTGTGCTGCTTTGTATGTTTTGCTGCTTACCTGTGTGTGTGTGTGTGTGTGTGTGTGTGTGTGTGTGTGTGTGTGTGTGTGTGTGTGTGTGTGTGTGTGTGTGTGTGTGTGTGTGTGTGTGTGTGTGTGTGTGTGTTTCTGGTTTGGTGATGTTGTGAGCAGTGGGTGAGATGATCCAGACCCCTGCTCTGCTTTGTATCACTGTGAGCTGCCCAGGGCCAAACCACACCATACAACACACACACATGTACTCACTCACTCACAAACACACACACACACACACACACACACACCCGCCACATACGTGCACACACACACACACACACACACACACACACACACACACACACACACACACACACACACACACACACACACACACACACACACGGTACAGGCACAGTGGGCTACGCCAGCCAACGGTGCTACACCTCTGAATGAAGCCAAGCATGACTACACCTCAAGCACTGACTGCACGTAGAGAGCACATGACCCATCGCTGGCCAATCAGAACGCTCGGCTGGCTAATTCAAGGTTCAGCCATAAATGAATTATTGGATGATAGCTCATCCAAAGGTCCATGTGGTTTATTCATGAAGCTGAACTCCGCCGTGTCTCTGAGTGTTAGATATGAGATGATAGAATTTTAATCACTTGGACCCCAGCATGCAGCATACCTGTTCTGTGTGAACATTCTGCAACAAACAGCTGATGTACAAGCGCAAAAAGTGCAACATTTTGAGATACGTACTGTAGTTCTCTCTGATGAATACTGTTGGTGTACTATAAATGGAAAGAAGTAGTCCAGAGACAGGTAGGCCTATAACCCAAGGCTGTTTCAACACGATTAGAGAGTTTAAGTAACCTGGGTACCAGACTACGTTACGTTGAAGTTCAAGTTTAAATTCAACGCAACTCATTTGCCGGTGGAAACGTAACCTTCAAAATTTATGTTGAATGTTTATGTTGCCAACGGCAAATGAGTGTTTATATACTCATTGTCAAAGTTAGACAACTCTATCGTCAGCATAGAGCATGACAGCATGAGGCATGAGCGTGATTAATCACCATTCAAAGTATGTCCAAAATACGCCATGATTTCCTGTATAGGATTTAACATTTAACAAAGAAAATGAAACTGGGAAAAAAAAAGATCTGTTTATTTTTTAAAATATTTATTTAAATATTTTAAGGTGATCTACAAGCTCCCAGTGCTTGTAGATCACTATTATAGAGATAGAGAGCGAGGACAGAATGCACAGAGTATTGCACTAGACGCAGCCATTACAGAGCTACAGGGCACTTCTCCTTGGAGAATCCAGTCAATGAATGAAAGACACCACTGCTGTTTTCACATGCAGTGATTTGGAATCTGCATTTACTAAGAGTATAAAAAGTAGGTCAACAATCAGTGTCAGTGAACAATAATAGCCTACATAAGCCACTAATATTCCCAACCCAGCAACTCGATAGTCGGGGAAACCATATAAGACTCATAATTATAGACAACACTGTCCCGTCCAAAATACTTGTCCACCGCAATGTATCAAATACCATCTGAAATTACTCAACAAACGGAAATAATCACCCACCCCAAACATTATAGGCTATGATATTACAGATTAAAAAACAAAAACACACTATTAAAAAGTGGAGTTTGCAATATCTTGTTTCTATATGTACAGGCTCTGTTTAATGTACCTGATGAAGACCATGCACAGAGGCAGAGCAGAAACGTATTAAGTTCCACACTAATTAATAAGGTTTTCTGGGAGAGGTGGAAGACGGTGTGCAGAAGGTTAGATTGTTTCTTCTTTTTGCTATTTCTCTTTGTTATCCAGCATCCAAATTTGTGGATGTGATTGTACTGTACGTGCCCTTCCTGTACTGTCCACAGCTAAAGCCTATTTCATTAACAACTGACAATAAAATGAATTCCAGTAATGCTTGATCCCTCGCTGAAATGTAGTAACGTAGGAAACGGTGATGTACTTTTAAATGTACAGTACGTGTGTGTGTGTGTGTGTGTGTGTGTGTGTGCGCGCGCGTGCGTGCGTGTGTGTGTGTGTGTGTGTGTGTGTGTGTGTGTGTGTGTGTGTGTGTGTGTGTGTGTGTGTGTGTGTGTGTGTGTGTGTGTGTGTGTGCGTGCGTGCGTGCGTGCGTGCGTGCGTGCGTGCGTGCGTGCGTGCGTGCGTGCGTGCGTGCGTGCGTGCGTGCGTGCGTGCGTGCGTGCGTGCGTGCGTGCGTGCGTGCGTGCGTGCGTGCGTGCGTGCGTGCGTGCGTGCGTGCGTGCGTGCGTGCGTGCGTGCGTGCGTGCGTGCGTGCGTGCGTGCGTGCGTGCGCCTGCCTGTGTATGCCTGTGTGTGCGTGCATGCAGCCAGATAGAGTCATCAAGGCAGACGTAGACAGGGCGTTGAGAGCCGTGGATTGCCTCCACTCTAGTAGTAAGCTCCCTGTCTGTCTGTCTGTATGTCTGTCTGTCTGTCTGTCCGCGTGCCAACATTTCTGTATACTTGTGAGAGCGTCAAATTGTCAGACCTTTTTCACCCTCATGTGTTGTAAGCTCCATTAATAGCACACTGATCCAGCCAGGCCCAACACGCTACAGTACCATCCAGACATGGGACAGCTGAAGGTCTGCATGCAGGGCGCCCACACTTTTTGACTTGATAGCTATACTAGACCTGCTAAACGAGGCCCACCCACCAAAAATAATTGTTATCCCATTGCCAGAGTTGGGAATATTACTTTACCTTGTTAATATATTAGTTATTAATTATTACCTTCATTTTAAAGCAATATATTATATTACAATATTACTGTCTGAGCAAGTGTAATATATTAATATTACTATTACATATTACTTTGAAAAAACTAAATATTTAAATATTTAGTGTCACTATTAATCAAATATTGCGTAGGCCAGTGGCATACCTACAATAAAGCAAGCTCACTTGCTATCTGGCCAAATCCATATGAAATCAACTTGAAAAAATGTCACTCCTGAATGAATAATTTGATGACAAATGATAGAAAGTGAGTAATTATTTAACTTCTGCAGTTGTCAAGATAATTTCACAAGAACATTTTCAATGAGACAGATTGACAGAAAGTAATATTGAAAGTAATGCAGTAATGCAGAAAGAAAAGTTACTGCATTTTGGTAATATATTATGTAATATATTAAGTTATGTAGTGCACATGTCCCAACACTGCCCATTGCTGAAAGAGGTCACCTTTGGAATAGTGGTGCTGATGTTACATATAATAGAAGGGTACAAAATGGAATTAGTTGTTTTTGGTACATAACTTTGGAATGCTAGTGAAATTCATGCCAAATATTCATATAAAAATATTGCCTTGTGGTTTTTGTGGCTCACAGCCTCTTTTTTATGTTAGTCCATCAAGTCAAGACACCTTAATTCAAGTCGCAGATTTCTGTTTTATATTTAAATAATATATTTCTAGGGTCATGTCATGTGTGCACAGCCTGTGTTCTACTGGTAGATCATGATCTACCTTTTGGGTACCCGTGCAGTGCAGTATATACTACATTGTGTAGACAAGTGGTTTTCAACCAGTGGTCCTTGAGATGGTCCCAGATGGTCCCCAGCAAAGTTGGTTAACCAGATGAAAAGTTGGTTAACCAGATGTAACTCTTGAGAGTGTAAACATGAAAACAAATACATTTGGGGTAATTCATCATCTGAATTAGCCCGAGTCAACAAAGTAGAAGATTTTGATCTGTATTTTTGCCTGTGTTGTTTCCCAATATTGTGGACAAAAGCAAAATGAATCTTTACTTTTGGGGTCTGTGGGGTGTGTGTGTTTTGGGGTTTGTGGAGCGTGTGTGTGTGTGTGTGCGTGCGTGCGTGCGTGTGTGTGTGTGTGCGTTTGCGTGTGTGTGTGTGTGTGTGTGTGTGTGTGTGTGTGTGTGTGTGTGTGTGTGTGTGTGTGTGTGTGTGTGTGTGTTGAGTGCTGCTTGCTACCTGTATAGCCACTTGCATTTGGATGTATCTCGTACATTGCATATTGAGTGTACGGTTCACTCCTCTGTACTGATGAGGTCTGTGTTGTTGTGGGATGTCAGGGTCCCGCTGGAGGACACACACACACACACACACACACACACACACACACACACACACACACACACACACACACACACACACACACACCGAATCTGGCCATGCCTTAATCCTCAGCCAGCTGTTGCAGTTGCCAGCCCAATCAGTCTAAAGTGTTGAACGCTGGTGAGGTGTGTGTTTGTGTCTGTCGGGTGGGGGTGGGGGTTTGGGAGGGTAGCCGGTTTAGGGCATGGGCAATTGGCCACCGGTTCAGGTAGCCACTGGACATGCCAGTCGTCATGGCAACCACAAGCATGTGCAACTGGAGCTTCATGTGCTGGCTGACGGCTTGGGCGCCCCCCGCCTGATAGATTCACAACACATGCTGCCCTGCTACTGTCAGCACACTCTCTCTCTCGCTCTCTCTCTCTCTCACCCACACACACACACACACACACACACACACACACACACACACACACACACACACACACACACACACACACACACACACACTCTCTCTCCATCATTATCTTAGATAGTTGCAATCCCGTCACAGATTGCGCCCCTCCCCTCTCCCCTAAAGGCCGATGGGGGCCAGGCCAGACGCATGCTCCGCCAGCCTAGCCCAGCGTGACCCCTCGCACTGACACGGGGCAATCCATCAGGGCATGGGGGGTGGGGGTGTTGCTGCATGGGGCTATGGGAACTCTTCCCAGCATGGTGTCTGTCTTGGGGTCAGGCTAGATTCCCTGGCAGATCGCGGGTCGTGTCATCACCCGAGTGTGTCAGTGCCAGGATCCACTGATGACTCTGTCACTTTCTGCAGGCATGTTTTCCCCTCAGCCCCTCAACCCCAGACATGGGAGCCTGGGCCTGGGCCTCGCCGCTATCAACATGTGGCCTCAGCGCTCTGCTGAGGCAACAACATTGTCTCGTCTCTGTTTGGGCGGATTATGAGGCGCATAGAATAGAAGCTACTGCTGTCAACATAGAGTAGAAGCTACTGCAGTCAACATAGAGTAGAAGCTACTGTAGTCAACATAGAGTAGAAGCTACTGCAGTCAACATAGAATAGAAGCTACTGCAGTCAACATAGAGTAGAAGCTACTGCAGTCAACATAGAGTAGAAGCTACTGCAGTCAACATAGAGTAGAAGCTACTGCAGTCAACATAGAATAGAAGCTACTGCTGTCAACATAGAATAGAAGCTACTGCTGTCAACATAGAGTAGAAGCTACTGCAGTCAACATAGAATAGAAGCTACTGCAGTCAACATAGAATAGAAGCTACTGCAGTCAACATAGAATAGAAGCTACTGCAGTCAACATAGAATAGAAGCTACTGCAGTCAACATAGAATAGAAGCTACTGCAGTCAACATAGAATAGAAGCTACAGCAGTCAAACGATCCATATATAAGGCGCTCTGGATTATAAGGCACACTGTTGTTTTTTGAGAAAATTAAAGGCTTTTAAGTGTGCCTTATAGTCCGGAAAATACGAAGAATAATTTGGGCCTAAATAATAACTACACATTGGACTTGTTGGATCAAAGATTCATCTCTCTCTACTCTATGCTGAAAAGTATCAGTTTTGAACATACTAGCATTGCATCTGACAGTGAGGGTCTGTCTGTCTCTCTGCCTTATGGATATATCCATGAGGTCATGGGTCACCATGCTCTGCTGGAATTCACATCCATCACTTGTTGTTTTTTTTCAACCGTTGTCGGCCATCTGTGGATCCTGAAAGGCAGATCCTGAAAAATTAAAAAAAAAAAAAAACCTGCCCCACCCCACCAAGCCCGAATCACGTCCAGAATCACACCGATCGATATTTTATGGTTTATGCAATCGGACAGCATTACAGTCAGACGTATCGCGTTTCCGCGGAGGCTTTTTGTTTTGGATGTAAAGGAAAACCTCTGCGATGGCCCCGAGACCACAGCAGAGCAGGTAAAATAGTACTTGACACGACCACAGACGGTGTGTAGATGGAGCAGGGATGGAAACATAAAGCCTCCATCCATAGAAGGAGGCGTCCTCAGAGCTTCGCTCCCACAGGGTGCGACACAGACGGGCCGGCAGCGCTGGCACCAGAGACTGTCAACATCGAATTTATACTGCCAGTAATCAAATACACCCGACAACAGTCGAGAGGAACAGCCAAAAGGTATTTTGGTAAAGATCCAAATATGGTCCAGAGGAAAAAGAAAAAGAGGTCCGGTCTTGCAGCTCGCACAAAAAGAGAGTTCAGTGTCTCTCCAGTAAAACGGCTGGGTCTTAAGCCGGAGTTATACTATGTGACGTGCGGGGCAGGGGTGGACTGACAGTCTGGCATACAGGGCATTTTCCCGGTGGGCCGACCCCCCCGGGGGCCGTTAATGTCGTGTTTTAATTTAAAAAAAAAAATCTGCACAAAACCGGCCCACGAATCAGTGCTGGCGGCCCTCTGTCCTCTTCAAATGAGACTGCCTATTGCAGGGTTTTTATAGTTAACTAAAACTAACTAACTAATTTTAGTTAGCCCGAGCCCCAGAGCCCCTTATGTCTTAAATTCTCATGGGGGCTCAGACCCCGGAGCCCCCACAAAGATTCAGAGGGCCGCTCTGAGGGCCGCTCTGAGACAAAATTGCCCGGTACGTTTTGAGCTCCCAGTCCACCCCTGGTGCGGGGTGTCGCGCGGCTGAGAATTGCAGATCTGCACCCTGGCGACGCGTCACAGAGGCTTTAGAAGGACAAGGAGGCTCATTGAAGAAAAATGGAAAACACAACACGCCGTGCTGGGGTGGAAATACCATCGCCGTTAATGGGTGTTTTATTGGATCCTTTATATGGGTGTCGTTAAAAGGCTAAATGCAAGTCTTATGATGATCCGCATTACGCGATGTCATAATGTCATTCATGGTCACAAGATGACCATGGAACTGGTTCACACACGCACACAGGCTCACACACACAGGCTCTCACACACATACACACACACACACACACACACGCATAGGGCGTCCGAAATTAGCACCCTCGCCCAACTGACAGTGAAATATGTACTTTCAAGGTGTTAAATATGTGCCACGGGGAAGAGGATCTGCCATTTGTTTTCACTTTTCTGTCAGGAGGGCTATAGAGATTCAATTAAAGTCTGTTCCGCGACGGTGCCAGCGAAAATCCAATGCGAGTCTTATGAGTATGATTCACATAATATCATGATTCCATAATGTCGTTAGCCCATTACATGATCACAAGATAAAATGGCGGGGCGGACGGCGGCAAACGCGAGCTAGCGCACCATTTTCCACACATGAGCGCCGGGTATAAGAATATGATATGTGTTAAAGGACACATCAATAAGATGTGTTAATATGATCTGCTCTGCAGTCGCAGTCCATGCATTATCCAGATCCCCACAAACCCCAGTGCACGCGCACACACACACACACACACACACACACACACACACACACACACACACACACACACACACACACACACACACACGCATTCTTTGTCGATAGCATATGCAGCGATGTTCCCCTGACAGTGTTTGCTATAACGGACTATAGGAAGCTTAGAACTCCGATATCGATATTGGGAACAAAGACCAAAGGAGAAAAAAGCAAATACTTGATACTCCATTGAAGTTGTTCAGATTTCACATTGACCTTTTTCTTTCCCTGGGTATAGTCAGGGGAATGGAACTAGCTAACTGGTCTCTGTCCTCTCTGTGTGGAGTAGATCCAGTATCAGTGCTTTTATAGACCATATGGCTGACCTCCCAACACAATCAATGCTGTTGGACTCTCTGAAGCAATTAGCTGCTGATGTGTAGAATATGAATACTCAGTTTATGGACTCTGATGTGCGCTATAGACGTCACTGCTGTCTGCAGACTGCAGTGCTCCTGCAGGGCCTCTGCTGTTTAATCTGCATTCACATACAGCACTATTGTTATATATCAGTGGTTTTCAACCTTTTTCATACCAGGGCCCACCATTTATTCAGCATTTGAGCCACGGACCACCATTTGAGGACATTTTAGCCCCACAGACCCAAAACCCAAAGATTTCTTCTTTTTTTTTATCTACAATTCCAGGCTGGAGTTCGGAAACATAACAGGCAAACATAGATCTCTAGTTGTGTACATTTGGGCTAGTTAAGATGATGAATATTTTAACTCTTGAGAGTGTAAAAATGAAACCAAATGGACCCGCCAGGGTCCATTTGGTTTCATTTTTACGTTCTCAAGAGTTACATCTGGTTAAACAACTGAGCTGGGGACCACCTGGAACCCTCTCAGGGACCACTGGTGGTCCCCGGACCACCTGTTGAAAACCCCTGACCTACAGTACTATTGTTATATACCAGTGGTTTTCAACCAGTGGTCCCTGAAAGGATTCCACGGGTCCTCACGGGTCCATTTGGCATCATTTTACGGTACGCTCTCAAGAGTTAAATTACATTTAAACTTTAATCTAAATTATTTAATTTTCAAGAATGTATGCATTTAGAAAATGTAGAAGAATTGTTGTCTTGACCAACGTTTTGCCAGTTTATCTAAACTATCTAAATTGTGGACACAAACTTGAAAATCCTTAGTTTTGTATCCGAGAGACTAAACTCAACATGAAATGGTGGTCCGTGGCCAAAATGCAGAATAAACAGTGGGCCCTGGTATGAAAAAGGTTCAAAAACACTGTTATATACAGTGTTATAATACAGTATTATAATAGACTAGGGCTGCAACTAGTGTATGTTTACTTAGTGACTATTGGCACGTTGTAAATGCATTCATATAGTCCCTTTATCCAAGGCGCTTTACATAGATTGTTGATCCCATTCACCCATTCACGCACCAATGTAGCATGTAATGTATTAATCAACACAACGGGAGCAATTAGGGGTTGGTGCCACATCGACACCCAGGTTGGAACTGGCAATCTTCTTGTTACCATCCAACCACTCTACCCCTGAACCTTGTCGTTCCATCTGTTGTTTTCCACTGAGTAAGATGGATGCCTTGATAGTCACTAGCTGACTGCTCTGAGCCGTGGAATATACACTGTATATAGGAGCACTGTAGGAATAGGAGATACATGCAATTGAAAGAAATGGATAGAATGGATGTCTATGGGCAGTGGGCACAATGCGCGATCTTATGTAACTGTCAACAGCAGCTAGCAAGACGAGGCTAGCGATGCTAATGGCCGACTTGGATTCTGGTAGACTTTATGTCTTATCCAACCCAGTTCCTCCCCAACTCTTCCTCTTGTTTGTGTCAATTAAAACAGGTTGGTAGTGTGTGTGTTTTTCTAAATCAAAACTGTGTACATACTGTAACATGTTATGTTGAGGGTGAGGGTTAGAGAGAGCGTTAGTAATTTCGAACCAATGGGAGGACGGAACAGTGGGAGTTTGGATCAATGGCAGCCCTTATTGGTTACTCTGATTGGCTTCTTTTTCCATTGTGTGCACAGCTATGTCCGGTACCCCTGAAATTTGTGCAATGAAAAAGCTTCTATGTGCGATTAAAATTAGTTATTTTTTTAAATTGGTTATTTTTCTGTAATTAAAATTAGTTTTTTTTTTTAAATTGGTTAGTTAAAGTCCCAGCCCTACTGACAACATACAGTATAGTAGGCCTATTTGTGTATAGCATGTATCCGATAAGTATTTGGCTATATACTCTATACTATAGAATAGAAATATGTAATCTCTGCATTTTGACAGTGATGGATTACGTCAATGGGATGAAAAAAAGAATGCTGTTGGTGTCCTTTGAGCATGCAGCAGGATGCTCTGTGGTTTGTTAGGGAGGGATGGCGGCGTCAAGATTCAATGCTCATCTGTCTGTTGGTGCCACTGTCAATCCCTGCTGACACACACACACACACACACACACACACACACACACACACACACACACACACACACACACACACAGACACACACATACACACACACACACACACACACGCACATCTCTAGTCCAATAACCACAGCCCAGATATGTGCAAAGCGATACACTTTCAATGCAGTATGAGAGACAGTCTGCGTGTATGTGTGTGTGTGTGTGTGTGTGTGTGTGTGTGTGTGCGTGTGTGCGTGTGTGCGTGTGTGTGCATGTGTGTGCGTGTGTGTGTGTGTGCGTTACAAGACTGGTGAGGGTCCGTCCGGCTGGCGTGAACTGGAGACCCCCCGAGTGCTCTTTGTGCTAATAAAACAGCAGCTCTATGGGACACTCGACACCCCCGATCAAACTCCATTACATTACCGAAATATTACACCTCCCTGAGCCAGGAGCCCGCACCCTGCACATGCATTTACATGTCAAAGGTGCGCGCGCGCCGTGCATGTGTGTACGGACGGTGTATGCGTTAGAACACACGCGCATGGCCAGCAATGTGTTCGTGTGTACCATATTTGAACCAGTCATGTTGCAAGTCCATATACAGTATGTTGTATGCGTGCGTGCAAGTATGTGCATGCACAAGGGTGCTACACGTGCGTGTATAGCCTCGAATAGTCCAATGTGTGTTTACCTCCGGTGTTGTCAGTGACTTGACAGTGCCTTCACAATACGTCGTCTCCGTCTGCTCTCTAAGTGCTGGCGTCCGCATCGACCGGGTGCATCCGACACCCTGCTGGGATGATATCATGATACACCCTGGGTGGATGTCTCCAAACCCTACTGGGCCATGCAGCCACACGCTGCACACAAACTACATGCAGGGGAACCTGTCCTGTGCCGGGCCCCGAGCTCGACCCTCTATAGCTGTCAGGGTGGTGGGCTGGCGCTGGCAGCGAGGACGACCGCTAACTGTATATACAGCATTGGTTTTCAACCTTTTTGATACCAGGGCCCAATTCAGCATTTAAGCCACGGACCATCATTTGATGGCATTTTAGCCCCACAGACCTCCAAAACTAAAGTTTTTTTTTTTTTGCTTTTGTCCACAATACCCGGCTGGATTTCGGAACCAAAACAGGCAAACATACAGACCAAAATGACCATTGATCTTCTACATTCTCCAGTTTAGACTGGGGCTAATTCAGAGGTTGAATATTCCAATTCAGAGGATTCCATCATTTAGCTGGGGACCACCTGGAACTCTCTCAAGGACCACTGGTGGTCCCCGGACCACCGGTTGAACACCACTCGTATACAGTATATACTCTGGTGGAGTTAATGTCATCGGTAGAAAACAGACGCCTCCACGAAGTTGTGGAATGTGAATCTGTTAATCGGACATTTTTTGGAGTTGGATATTAAAGGTCCTTTCAGACTGGGAGTGAGTGATGCAGACGTTGTTGCCTGGATCAGCATCGGGTCTGCTCACGAGGGGCGACATTATTTCACGACACATTGTGAAATAAAAAGAACTAGCACCACAGCACCTCCACAATCCAGCTCTAGTCAGCCGTAGGAATGTGCACAAAACGAGCGAGCATGCAGCAATTTCACGCATGGGACCGTGCCTGAAAACACGCATGCGTAATAGCCGCTCGACTCAACTCCTCGCGTCCCAAAATTGACCACATTCCTATTGGGAGTGACTGACGCACTGTCAAGTCGCTTCCAAACTGAAAAAAAGCCTTTAGTCATTTGAAGGAAAATATGTATTTTAATATTGCTGAAGCTGTGAAGTATTGACCCAGTAAATGAATTCTATTCATATGACAATCACACTGTACTCCTATACTTGACCATGATAAGTGATCACGTTGCATAAGGGAGGGCATGGGGGGGGGGTCCACGCTACACATTTGTACACACATTTGTGACAATGTGTGTTGTGTTACGGCCCGATACGTTCCCCACTGTGAAGAATGTGTGTGAAAGTGAAAGGAGAAAATTAAATCCAGTAGAGCCTCTATGGCCGGTGGGTGAAGAGGATAATTTCCTGTCCTGCTGCGCATGGGGGTGAGTGAGTCCGTGGCTTTACACAGGCGAGGGTATTTCGACAGAGGAAATGACAAACGCTCGCTGTTTATCGTACACAGCCAACAGCGTAAATATTGAGACAGTGAGCCAAAGTTAGCCCTGTTTGCCTTTGACTTGGCCGTGTAGGATTGGATTCAACATCAAAAGGAGAGAATGCTCCATATGGGTCAAAGAGACGCTCTGGATGCTTTTCGGTATCCTTTATTGACAGCCATGTTACAACATGTTCCTGTTGTGGCATCTGCGAAAGCCTTTAGTCCAACGATCACCACCCCCCTGCGCGCAGCGTTTTATCACTGCTGTCGGCTGCAAAACGCCTACGTCCAAAGACCATTCGCTTTGAAATGAAAAGGGAAAACCCTGTCCAGTGGATACGGTGGGCTCATGAGGTTTAGTTATGAGATTTAGTCTGATTACAACTATAGCCACTTTCAGTCTGGCGTCCCGATTTACTGGCCAATGTTGATCTGTGTTGTCAGAGGAAAATGATGGAGGAACAGGCATTGAGAACCAATAGTTTTTTTGGTGTGTGTGTGTGTGTGTGTGTGTGTGTGTGTGTGTGTGTGTGTGTGTGTGTGTGTGTGTGTGTGTGTGTGTGTGTGTGTGTGTGTGCTGTACTGTACTGTACTGTACTGTGTACATGTGTACTGTATGCAGAGTAGAGTTCTCAAACTGTGCCCGAACCCGACCCGATCAGTAGCGCCGGGACGGGCTTAGGGCTCCATGCAAAAAGCAATTTACAGTATATTTAATTATTTTATTATGATGAAAATAATATTTCTGTTCTTTCTGTCTGTGTATTTAGCTATTATGAAGATGGTGCTGGTTGGTATTTTCACTTTTACTCTGTGCAGAGTTCTCAAATTCTGCCGACATTTTAGGTCCGGGTCGGGCCTATAAAATCGATGTTAATTAGTCGAGACGGGCCAACTAATTAACATGGTTAGGGCCCAGTTAGGGCCAGGCCTTAGTTTTCAGGCCCATTGAGAACTCTAATGTAGAGTATGTTTGTTGTCCAGAGCGTGATCGATTTTCATCGACCCAGAGGACTGTCACTTTTTTCGTCCATAACCGAGTCGGTATCGCCCCCCCTAAAATACATCATGGGTCAGGCTCCTGTCTGGACGCATGCTGAAGGCATTCATGTGCGCGTGTGTGCGTGCGTGCACGCTGCACACATACATTCTTATGCGTTCTTGTGCGTACAGCCTGCATGGTTATATGAGTGTGTGGGAGCTGGAGGCATGTGCTGTGATCCAGTCAGGTCAGTGATTTAAGACTCCTCTCTCCCAGCGTCCATTCCGGGGTCAGGGCAACACGGCTTTGATCTCTCATTAGGGGGTAAGCAAAACACACACAGGCCCACATGAAACGGTACTATATCACCATGCGCGACGTGTAGCAAGAGAGAGACACAGAGAGACAGAGAGAGAGAGCATTGCGTTGTTATATCGCACTTGTGGAACAGGGGCGGATGTAACATTTCCCAATTGGGGGGGCAGGAGAAAATGGTATGGGGGCGACTTCATCGCCTTTGACGCTTCGCGCCACGGGCCATGAAGTCGCATCCATACCATTTTCAGTTACAGGAGTTACAGTTACAGGAGTATAAGCATCAATAATAACATCAGTTGTTGTTGTTGAAGTTGCAACAGACACGCAGTATGCATAAAGCTAAAGGTCTGACTGAGTTTTCTTTTTTCAATGATGAAATGCTGTTGGTTTAATGGTGACACAGCTGTAGTTAGTTAGTAACAGTGGTAGTGTTTCAAATCATTTCAAATATAACCACTTTAATTTATATATCTTGAAATATCTTGGGTGTTTTGCATATGTTTGGTGTGTTGTGTTTGGTGGGGCAGACTGGGCATTCAGGGGGGCATTGTCCCCCCATGCCCATGCCTAGATCCGCCCCTGTTGTGGAACGATGTATAATGAGCGAGGGAGAGAGGAGGATGAATGAAACTAGGAAGAGGGATGGAGATACAGTCGAACCAAGTGGATAAACAGCCCCGGAGGTGCTCTGATGTGATGCTTGTACAGCATGTTAACATGTGATTATAGAAAACATAACAGACAAGAGGCAGCAGGAAAATGACTAGACTGTGGAGACAGACAGAGAGAGAGAGAGAGAAAGAAAGAGGGAGAGGAGGTAGGCTAGGGTCTACACAGTTTGCTGTGTGTACTGTAGACACAGTACATAAGCTATTGTGCAAGAAAACCCAAAACTGAGGCTTTGGGTAGTAAAC
>CM076981.1:3222530-3235030 GCA_039105355.1 Benthosema pterotum | reverse complement strand
CCTATTGTACTGCTGAGCCCTGCATCTGGAAGGGCAGTTTACTATTTTATAAAAACCTTTTAAAGTAGTTCAAATAGACAATCTACAAGCTGACAACTTGTCAAAGTAAATTGGTTAGGTAGGGGTAAGTGGTTGCGCAAGATGGCCTAGATTTTCGCAACACTAAACCCTGTATCCCTTAACTTATTTGCCTTTTTAAACTATTCATAACACATTTATGACACATTTTAAAATGTCCAGTCTACAAGCTCACAGCGGGCTCAATTTTCATCGCCGCTAAACCCCTTATCCCTTAACTTCTTTGCCTTTTTAAACTATTAAAAAATAACATTTATTCAATAGTTTAAATGGTCAGTCTACAAGCTCACAATGTGTCAATAGATTGGCACGTTGAACTATTCCAAAAAGTGTTTCAAAATAGTAAAAAATGATAAGGGGTTTAGGATAAGGGGTTTAGATGGTAACGAAAATGGAGCCCAGCGTGTCAATAGATTTGGCACGTTGAACTAATCCAAAACGTTTTTCAAAATAGTAAAAGGGGGGCCTGATAGGTCCCTTGGTGTTTGGATGAGGTGGAGGAACTGCCAATGTCACGGACTCTGCCCCTCCCCTTATAATCCCTGTACTGCCCTGCTCCTGCCCTCTCCTGATGAGTCCAGGCTCTGGCCACTCTCCCACCCTCTGTTCCCGGAACAATCTCTCTCTTTTCCCAGGTTTCCTCCATAGTTTATATCAGGTTAGGTCTAGTCATACTTTTGAGCAGTTAAATATTAAAGGCGTGTTGGGGGCTGTTCCTCCCTGCATGGCTGAAAAAACAGTCCTGTGTCCTGAGTTCTTCCCGATACACCGAAACGCATACTGTGAGTTTGTGGGACAAAATGTAACACTTATCCCCACCTGCATGGTCAACAAGTGCAGAACCGATCCTTTCTAAGTCACCCTTTTGAATTGATGAGGTGAAAATGCATTTCAATGCTGGACCCTATGACAGGACTCGCTGATGAGCAGGCTAACAAGCCTTAAGGGACTGAGAATGTGTTGAGAGTGTGTTGTATTGTTGGTTCATTGTTCTATTGTCAGTTTGGTTTAGTTTCAGATTGTTCATTTGAGGTTATGTTACTATTTTAGTGTGGTTTGGTGTTTTTGTGTGTTTTGTTTAGTGTTTCAGTAAATGTCTTTGTTAAATGTGTTGCAGATGATACTAATTAATTATGTCTCTGTTCCATTTCCAGTAGTACAGTATGTGGTTAAGTATGAGGACCTCCAAGAGAGAGAGTTTGGTTCCCTTTGTAGACTCTGGGGCTGTTTAGAGCTGTTTCCAGTGAGCCAGTGAGAACATGCATGATAGCAGCACCCTGACTCTGGTCTTAAAGGGGAACTCCACCCATTTTCAACATTTTAATATGTCGTTAATATATCTGATGTTGTGTGGATATGATAAAAAAGTTCCCCCAATTCTGTATTTCCTAAAAATGGTTGTCTGAAAAAAATCATTAACATGGTGAAATTCATCTGATGACATCATCAAGATGTATTTCACCATGTTAATAATTTTTCTTATTTTTTGCAAATGGCTGGAATTCCCCTTTAATGAAACAGAGGCTTAACCGATGACAATAATTAAGACCTTCACGGTCCTGGGTTCGATTCCCGCTAGGGACGCTGTGGGTGCTGGCAGCGTGTCTGCTCCTCCGTGTCATCAGTGCCCATACCTGAGGCAGGGTTGGCAAAAGGGTCTTTCTGTGGGGAGTCTGTATGTTAATCCTGGTCCCTAAACTACACTCATATAACTGACTGTAGACAGCAATAGTCTGAAAACATTTAAAATGTGTTTGCTTCATTTAATTACTTTAATTCAAGGCATAGGCATATTTGTTCAATTGATATAACTCATTCATTATTAATAGTCCCAGATGTGATATATTTACATTGTGTTGGCTTTATTTGAATGTATTTAATTATTCAATATGCAAATGTATTGAATTTATACCACTGAACTGTTCTTAATTGTGCTTACCTAAAATATATGCATTGGCAATGTAGGCATTTATATTGAATTGAGGCAACTCAAATGTAATCAATTGTGCTTATACAATACCTATTCATTTAACATGTATGCATTTATATTTCATTTATGTAACTCAAATCGTATTAATAGTGCAATTTAAAAACACAAACAAAATGAGTTTGACTCCTATAAACCCCAGCGGTTCCCACGCTCCAGCCTATGTCCAGCCCGCCTTTTTTTTATCCGCCTTTTTTATCCGCCTTGTATTTGCCCATACAATTCTACAGCACCCGTGGAAGAAGCAGGAGGATAGGAGGACGCTGTTTTATGGTAAGTTTTTGTTGTTTCTGGTACTTTAGGATGAATATGTAATGTAGGCTTACGTGTATTATGTAATACTGTCCGAAATTTGTACAAAGGCATCGGTTATTAATACGTTTTTTGAGTCAAATAGGGTTTGCTGGTTGTTGCTTGTTTGGTAATTTGCTCGCCTCATATTCATGGCGTCTCTGTTGTGTTCCTTCCAACAAATAAGTAGCTAATTATAAAATCAACCAGCTGTCTGCACCCTGCATTTTTACTTAATAAGACAACCTGGAGGCGTTTTGAAGGCGTTTTATATTGCTTCGTGTTGGTTGCAGGCAGCCACGCTTCAAACCCAAAAGTTACTTCTAGTTGGGTCTCGAATGCTATTAGGCCCGCTGATAGCCTGTCGCTATCAGCGAGGAGGAGAGAGAACGCAACGCCGGGGTTTAGAATGATACTAGGCCCGTCTCCTGTCGCTATCAGCGAGGAGGAGAGAGAACGCAACGCCGGGGCTTACAATGATACTGCAGGCCTACTAGACTTTGGTTCGCAAAATTATCATGTTAAGGACCCACGAGTGGATGCATGTTGTGGATTTAATCGCATTTATATCTTGGAGACCTACATTTGGGATCCATTTGGTTCCATTGGTATACTAGCGCTAAATACATTTGGTTTATTTGAATCAAAACAATGAATGAACGCGGTCGGCGTTTCCCTTCTTCCCAGATCTGTGCCATCTAGTAGAAGAGTTGCGACATTGAGGGGTCATAAACTGAGCGCTCGAGCTGCTGTTCATGCAGCCTGAATAGGGACAAACTGGAGTTGGAAATGTATTGTTTTCAATGAGGTCAGCGCAAAGAAGAGCTATTTTATGCATGTTTTCAAGGGGGCTGTTGCAAGGCTGTTGCCCTAGTCCGTTGCATTACTGCCTACTTCAAGTCCAGGACTTGTCGCGATTTGTTGTCCCCATTCTCGAGTAGAAGTCTCAGTAGAAAAGCCGCCATTAAACTTGCCCCTTGGAGTGGACGGAGTTATCGTAACTGTTCAATATACTATATGCTTTCTATTGGTTCTGCCTCTCCCGTAGCGCAGTGCCGCACACAGTGAGAGAGAAAGAGAGAGAGAGAGAGGGCAGCTTCGCGGACACTGTCACTTCGAGGAGGATTAATTTTGACTTTAGACTAGTACGACCGTGGAGCATGCGTTTTCAAAGCAACCGTGTGTGTATTGTATTCAACAACAACTGGTGCTTAAAGATGCTAAAATGTGCTTAAAGGAGATCCTAGCGCTAATGAATAGCAAGGAGAATCTCGGCTAAAATGCACAGGATAAACTTTGTTAATCAGGACAGCGGCTGGATTCTTTATAGATCAGGGCTTTTCAAGCAGTGGTCCAGGTGAGGATTCCTGGTGGTCCCCAGCTAAAAGGGAAACCAAATGGACCCTTGCAGGTCCATTTGGTTTTATATTTACACTCCCAAGAGTTAAAATATTCATCATATGAATTAATCCAAGTCTATAGCCTACAACTAAAATTAATGGTCATTTTGATCTGTGTGCTTGTTTTGTTTCCCAAACTCAGCCTGGAATTGTGGACAAAAGCAAAATAAATATTTAGTTTTGGGTTTGGAATGGAAATGTTATCAAATGGTGGTCCGTGGCACAAATTCTCAATAAATAGTGGTCCCTGGTATCAAAAAGGTTGAAAACCCCTGTTATAGATGATAATGCAGTGGTTCCCAAACTTTCATGTCAAGGACCCCAAGTTGTCAACCCCCATTTTCAAAAGATATTCCTGGGAATCTCATAAGGAGATGTTTACAAGTCTAGTGCATGTTCTAGTGATTATCAACCTGTAATTTCAAGCCAAGGACCCCCACTTTGACATGCACATTAGTCTACATAATCTGTAGACTAATGTAGACAACATAAGTCTACAGATTCCCCAATTTATGTTGTAAAATCTAAGGGTTAGACTCAGTTGACTCATTTAGCTGGGGACCCCCTGGGGGTCCCCGGATCCCAGCACTTTGGGAACCATTTTGGGCTAGTGACTCAGAATTTAGGCCATAGGGTGGCTTTTTTCCCCTGTGATTTTTTATTTATTTATTTTGTAATGTAATAGTTAACTGTTCAGCAATCATGATACAGCCATGCTTTATATATATATATATATATATATATATATATATATATATATATATATATATATATATATATATATATATATATATATATATATATATATTTCTAATTTCTCCTCTAGACTAATGGCTGACTCGATAGACAGTGCGACTCCCACCGAATCACCTAATGCACCACCTGTGACCTCCCACACACAGACCAGCGCCAGGGCCAGGTTAGTGTCAGTTAAACCCAAATGGTCAGACCACATTACACTACAGGCTTGCCACACCTCGGTATGTTGCAAAGACGCCAACCATTACGCATTTTGCGTATCTGCTACTCATATTGACCTCTGACTACGCTGCTACGATTAATCACTGCAGAATACGCAAAGAGCGCAAACCCTCTGTTTTTCCCTTGTAGTAGTAGGCGTTGTTGGCGTACGCCAACTCCGTTCACCTCATGGGGCCAGTCCATCTACATAAACGTCTGTTGGATAGTGACATGAATAGTGACAGCCGGAAGTTACTGAATGCATTGAAGCCTATGGGGCTCGCGCGAGTACGTGGACCACGTGACCAGGCTGTTTTCTGACCCCTCGATGTCGCAACTCTTCTACTAGATGGCTCTGCCTTAGACCTTGGTTTCTAGCGACGTGATTGGTCTGCGTCCCCACCGGAAGGGAGCCTTAGCTTAGATAGCACCCAGCTAACAGTGCAGTCGCGTCGGCCGCGGCTCACGGTGATTCGTAGTGCTAATCGCCTGAGTTGTCTCCTATTAAAATATTATTTTACTATATGGCTCTGGCTCGAGCCTCCAGTGGGGTCGTTCATGTTGTCTCGTTATGGCGGCCGCAGCCTCGCGCTGCTCGGCTCCGCTCCGAGGACGAGGAGGTGCTCGAGCATGTTTTTCCCCCCGTGCCTGTTGGCTGTGGCTGCCGCCGGTCCCGCGTGTCGGTCGGTCGGTCGCACGGCGACGGACCGCGTGAGGGAGAGGCTCGAGGAGACTAGTGGATTGGAGCGATCCGAAGTGAAGAAGTAGTGAGCGTAATGAGGCGGTCGCTCCGAATTCTAACCACGGAACAAACAACCAAACCGAGATGGATGGATAGAATAGTGGAGACGCCATGATGACCATCCAAACTTTACCAGGGGTTTTCAACTTTTTCGATACCAGGGCCCACTATTTATTCAGTATTTGAGCCACGGACGACCATTAGAGGAGATTTTTTTTTAGCCCCACAGACCCCAAAAACTAAAGATTTCTTATGCTTTTGTCCACAATAACAGACTGGATTTAGGAAAAAAAAAAAACAGGCAAACCTACAGATTAAAAAGGACCATTAATGTTCCAGTTGTGTAGACTTGGGCTAATTCAGATGATGAATAGGCTACTTTAACTCTTTGAAAGTGTAAACATGAAACCAAATGGACCCGCAAGGGTCCAGTTGGTTTCATATTTAGACAAATATTCATTTCTGTATATCTAATCATAGTGGAGGTGGAAGGGAAAAGAAATAGGCCTAATGGTGGTGGTGGTGGGGGGCAGTTCTTACAACAACTCCAGTCATGTTATGAATGATTTTTTTTTTTTTATAAACAAGAGATGAGAGTTACAGTACAAGTCAAGTACACACTGCAACAAAACTGATAACTGCATGGAGAATTAAGAATGCCCTAAAATTAACCTAAAATTAAAGAATTCTTTTGATTTTGTCCACAAATCCAGGCTGTATTTTGCCAACAAAACAGTGTAAACTTCTTAAGTGGTGCTAATTCCGATGATGAATATTTTAACTCTTGAGAGTGTCAAAATGAAACCATTTGGTTTCATTTTTACACTCTCAAGAGTTACATCTGGTTACCCAACCTTCCATCATTTAGCCTGGAGACCACCTGGTATCATCTCAAGGACCACTGGTGCTCCCCAGACCACCTGTTGAAAACCCCTGGTATATAATATAGTAGTGTTCATGGAATGCGGTCCAACTCCAAAGGTTTTGGATGCGGGATGCCTTCCTCCTAAATGCAGGCATTTCTAAGTGACCCCAAACTTTTGAACGCTAGTGTATCAGTGTCATGGATTTCAATGTTTGGGGGCACCCAACTTCTTTTGGGCTAAAACTACTGAAACATACCTCGTGATAAGTGAGAATGTGAAGTTAATATAGGCATGCAAATGTGCCTTGTTGCAATGTGCGCTGCACTGCCGCGCTGTCGGGCCGCTGCGCCGCTGCACCCCATGAAGTTGCTACTCATTTTCATTTTCAAACGTTGGCATCTATGTATGTTGATTGCTTGTGTATCTGCTATTTTCATCATGTAAACGTGCCCACAAAAGTTTGGAAACCTCACTTTAATTTTCCCCACCTTTAATAATATTCATATTGTATCTTATATCATTTTAATCAGTGTTGTTTTCGTTGACTAAGACTAAGACGAAAATGCTCGTCAACGAAGCTTTTTTCAAGACGAAGACGATCCAAAGACTAAACGAAAAGTATCCTCTAAGGACGAACTTGAAGACGTACTTTAATGGACACGTTCGTCAACGAATCAGACGAGACGAAAATGTTAGGGCGGGACGAACGGAAATGAGATCCAATCACAACTTTTCTTTTTGTGGGACTAGTTGGGAAGACATCCAATCAGAACGCTTCCCAATGCGTTATCATGTTAGGTTGATCGTCAGCATGTTGGATGGAGGAAAAGCTCACGATTGGTTGCACAAACAAACAATTCTTCCACGATGCGAAACTGTGGCACACACCAGGAGTTTTTACTACTTTACTACGGAGGAAACACCCGCAGCCTAAGAGCCTACCCCCCAGAACACCACGTCGTTTCATCAACACTATTTGTCTAGCTGAACCGCGCTGGCCATCTCACTCGATACAGCACCGCCGCGAAAAGCCACAGCAGGCCGCCCAGAGAGCAGCTGCTGCGCAGCCGGCAGCAGCAGCAGCCACAGGCTCCGTCCATGTCCGTATAGCTCTGGTACAGCGCGCTGCGCTGCGCACCGCCCCTCAGACTAAGAAGCAGCGGGGCTCCTGCTCCTGTAGACGGACATAGACTGAGCTGGCAGCTGGTCGCCGCCGATGACAATCATGCTCGGACCGCACTCTAAACTGCCCGCTATGGCTTCCCACGGCAGCGCTGCACGGAGCAAAACAACCGAAATGGTTCAGCCAAACAAACACTGCCAATGAAACGCAGCGCTCTGAAAAATAGGCTGCAAACGTTTCCCAATGCGTGCCACAGCCCTGCCCCGCAGAACACTTGTCTGTTTATGCCAGGGTCTTTCAACAGGTGGTCCCTGAGAGGATTCCAGGTGGTCCCCAGCTTTTTTTTAACCAGATGTAAATCTCTGAAAGCGTAACCATGGAACCAAATGGACCCTTGCGGGTCCATTTGGTTTCATGTTTACACATGAAACCATTCAAACGAAAGCAAAATAAATCTTTAGTTTTGGGTCTGTGGGGGCTAAAATGTCATCAAATGGTAGTCCGTGGCTCAAATGCTGAATAAATAGTGGGCCCTGGTATCAAATTTTGAAAACCACTGGTTTATACAACCAATCTTGCTGTTTGCCTCCATGCAACATGCAAACTAAATGTGCCTGTATAATCTGTATGGCATGTTGAAAGCTAGTAAGACTAAAATTGCAAGAGTAAGACTAAACCTCAAAGACTAAGACTAATAAAAGACTAAGACTAATAAAAGACTAAGACTAAAAAAAGACTAAGACTAAATAAAGACTAAGACTGAGACTAAGACTAAATCGACGTTGATATTTTGTCGACTAGACTAAGACTAAAAAAATGAATTTCAGAAGACTAAATGGGACTAAAAGACGAAATATGTGTTACTCAAAAGACTAAGACTAAGACTAAGACAAAATATTCTCAAACAAACAACACTGATTTTAATCATTGATTAGTCACCTTAAAGACCTTTTTGACACACGTGTAGTAGTGTTATTGTCCAATCTCTACATGTCACAGGGGTTGACACTAAGGTCTCCGAGGCAAGTGCAAGTCAGGTTCTACTTGCCCTCAGGTCATGGTCACTTGCCCCCCATGTTCCAGGTGGTCCACAGTTAAGTTGGTTGCGGGTCCATTTGGTTTCATTTTTACACTCTCAAGAGTTAAAATTCATCATCTTAATTAGCCCAGTTTTACACTGTAGTAGATTAATGGTCATTTTGATGTGTATGTTAATTTTGCCTGTTTTGTTTCCCAAATCCAGCCTGGAATTATGGACAGCTAGAAAGCAGGGAAAGACACAGAGGCAGAGTGCAATGACTGCCTTCAAGACAAATTTATCTTGTGTTGTGTTATAGTGCACTATGTTGCACACTTGCCCGATCGGGCAACCAGGTAGCAGTCTTCACTTGCCCCACCATTTTTTTTTTACTTGCCCCGGGCAAGCGGGCGTGTCAACCCCTGTGTCATAACTTGTTGTAAAGTCACTAATCGATGATTAATACGATATAAGATTAAGGTGGAGGAAGTCATTCCCAAAGTTTGTTTTCTGAAATTATCAGTTTATTTTAATTAGAATTTGTTGTCCTTTTTGTTTTCTCCTCTAGAAATGGCTGATACAGAAATTATCCCACTGGACTTTGTAAACTCAACTCCCACCGAACCACCTGCTGCGCCCTCAACCTCCCACACCCCAAGGTTGGTGTCGTTAAACCCAAATAGTCGCTTTGTAAACTTTAACGTTCTTCTATACTTTTAATCTCTATGCTATAGGCCCTACCACACCTTGACATGTTGTTGGCTTGTATATCTGCTAATTTTTCAGGTTAGTAAAAAAACACACACTTAAGCTATATAGGTACTATGCACACAGAATGCCCACAAGCGTCACATCCGTCACATCCCTAGGGAATAGAACATTCTCGCCGCTTAGAGTTAATACAATCCATTGGATAACTTTCTGATTCATTGGCCAGTGTAAATATTGACACCAAAGAAAATAACAGAAGGATATCTGGAACACTATCATTCACTTGCCTTCAGCGTACGAGACAATTTAGCCATCGTTAACATGACGCTGGTATTACAAATGTTATGAATCTAGTGGTATTCAGTTTAAAGACAGCAGACAGGGATTTCATTATCAATAAAATCACGGTTTAATGTGATAGTAATAGCATTTATAGTACACTTTACATTTGAAACGAATCTCAAAATATCCCTACATTTATATTGTAAAATCAATGTTAGTTTGAACTTTGAGTGTGTACAAATAGACCCTTAGAGATACAGACCAACAATGCTCAATTATTGAATCAATTCATGGCTTTATTTACAAATTTCATTGATCATTTTTACGTGTCTTACATCAGCCCATTTGTTGCGTAAGTCCATTCTTTAATATACAGACAACTATGTATTCCGGTGTTTAACTTCCTAAGCTGGTGTTCCTTGTCCAAGGACAATAGTGATTCAATCTAAAACATTGCAATCTCTTTAAAAACGGCTATTCTGTATAATTACAGTACATTGTAGACAATAGAAGCAAACTACGGTTTCCCCTACAGGTCACAGCTTGTCGCGCTGATGAGTGTTTCTATACCACAACTTGACTTGTTATAAGAGTTGAATGCATTTCTTGTTCTTTTGTTTCTCTAGACTAATGCATGATGCTGCCTACACTCCTGAGAATTGGAGCTCACCACCTGGAGTGTCGCCGATCTACCAGACACCGACCAGGCCCATGCCCATGCCCAGGCCCAGGCCCAGGTTAGTGGTGTTAAAGGGACATGCACCTCGTGGCTACGGGGAGGGGCTGTCTTACTTGGATAACATTTATTCCAGCAAGTAGTGTCCATGACTTCAGGGACTGAGCCCACTGCTAAAATATCTAAAACCATCTTAGACCGTTTTCACTATTCATTTTAAAAGTGCAATCTCGTGTTTTTTTCCCCCCTAGACTAATGCATGATGCTGACTACACCCCAGAGAATTGGAGCTCACCACCTGGGGGTGTCGCCTATCTACCAGACATCGACCAGGCCCAGGCCCAGGTTAGTGTTGTTAAAGGGACTAGGGTAGGGACTGTCTTACTTGGAACACATGTAGTCCAATGTCTATGCAGAGTCCACATTCGTTCATGGGAGGAAACAGACATGCGCAGTACATTACAGGAAGTTTGATGCTTGCAAACCATGCAAGCCATTGGTCTCTTGGATGGTTTGACTTCCTGGAATGTAAAGTGCATGTCTGTTTCCTCCCATGAACCAATGTGGACTCCCCCATAGGTCTCTTGGCTTCTTGTCCTTATTAGATAGTCATTGACGTAGTCCAGGAAGTAGTGTCCATGACTTCAGGCACTGAGCCCACTGCTAAAATATCTAAAACCACATATTATACACACAGATCCCCGGGAAAGTTTTCTTAATCTCCTAAACGTCATTAACATTTTTTGGGGGGGGCAGAAAATGGTGAAATGTCCTTTAAACCAAATAGTCAGATCATGCTAAATTTCAATGTTGTTGTTTTGTCAACATTTAAGCTATACACTATACCACACCTTGACATGATGTTGGCTTATATATCTTCTACCGTTTTCACTATACATTTTAAAAGTGCAAATGTCTTTTGTTGTGTTTTTTTTTTTCTCTAGACAACTGCATGATGCTGACTACACCCCAAAGAATTGGAGCTCAACCCCAGCTGTACCATCTGGGGTGTCGCATATCTACTAGACACCGACCAGGCCCAGGTCAGTGTTGTTAAAGGGACATGCACCTTGTGCACTGCACCTCCTTGTGGTTAGGGGGAGTGGCTGTCTTACTTGGACAACATGTAGTACAGGAAGTAATGTCCATGACTTCAGACACTGAGCGCACTGCTAAAATATCTAAAACCACATATACACACAGATCTCCAGGAAAGTGTTCTAAATCTTCTATACGTCATTAACATTTTTTTGACAAAAAAAAAATAATAATAATAATAAATGGTGAAATGTTCTTTAAACCAAAAAGTCAGATCACATTATAAATGTTAATGTTTTTTACTTTGACATGTTCTTAGCCTGTATAGCTGATATTTTCACTGGGTTAAAGTCAAATGTATGTGTCATTTTTTTGTTTCTCCTCTGGCTGATGTCGACTACAGTGGGACCTCACCTACCATCAAACCTCCTACGTCGTGCCACACACAGTCTGCACATCTCCTGCTTCCTACCGCACAACCAATAATCCACCACCTTGGGGAACAGCCACCATCTGCAGCCTCTTCTGCGACCTTCCTTTCACCACCTTGGTCCTCTGCTGAGTCCTGCAATCCTGTCTGCCAGCTCCACTTCACCACCTCTGTTTCACTACTCGAGCCATCGTCTGCCACCTACCAAGGGCCTCAAAATCCTCCATCCTCCACACTGTCAAACCCGGTATTACCATGATTCTTTTGAGGTCTGATCGGGCGTTCTGCATTTTATACTTCAGTGATGTTTTCTATCCTCCAATTCCATCTGTGGCTCCCAGCTGTGACAAACAAGGACGGGCCTGAATCAAAGCCTGTGCTATTTCCTCCCATTGATGAGCATCAGGATATATTGTGTACTTCATAATTTCTGTAGCAGGAACCCTCAGGATGGCACTCTTCACCTTGGGTTCAGGACTATAAGTCGTTCCAGTTTTCTCAAACTCATCCGCTGTGTAGTGCAAAATTAGCTTCAAAGCTGAACTTGGGAATCACAAATACTACCATGCGTTCATCCAGAAAGGCATAATGAAGTTGGACACACAAAGCTGAATCCCAAGGTAGATCAGCAGAAAATCAAGTTGAGTCGCTGCCACACATATGCACGCGCGTGCACACACACACACACACACACACACACACACACACACACACACACACACACACACACACACACACACACACACAATATCAATCTTCTGGATACGTTTGAAATGTCACAATCTGAACAACAAATGTGGTAGGTCGCAATTCTGGAGTGAATTTACCCCAAAAAGTGGTTGTTCAACCTGTCTTTGTCATGAATAGAGCTGTTACAGACCCTTTAAAATACCACTTT
>CM076981.1:3197530-3215030 GCA_039105355.1 Benthosema pterotum | reverse complement strand
TATTTTTTCACAAGGCGTGCTATATAAATACAGCTGTATGTACACAGAATAAATTAAGCATCACTTGGTAATGGTTCGGGTTACCTGGGTTCAGAGACAATTTTACTAAGGTTTGATCAAATTAAAGTTGAGTGATGCCACAAGTCACCCTCACAAGTTATTACAATTTTCCATGAGCTGTTCAGGCCATCAATTGGTAGGTAATACTCTAAGATTTTCAAAATATCTAATAAAAGGTTGCCAAGTAGAAAAGAACCGTTCTACTGAGCCTCTAATCGTAAACTTTATTTTTTCCAACTTCAGAAACCCCATAATATCCTTTAGCCACATTGTACTAGAAGGAGGGAGTGGGGATTTCCATCCCAATAATATTCTACGCCTTGCAATCCAGACAACCAGTCTTTCTGACATGAACAAATTAACACATACAAAAATTGATTTTGAACCTGGCGATTATTCATATTTATATTCACGTTAATGTAGAAATATTGATTCTTTTGCCCATCCCTAATGTCTATGCCTCAATACCAGTGGCTACAGGCGATAAACAAGGGACATTGACAAAGACGGTTAAATAATGGATAACACCCGACGAAGCAGTGATTTGTTAACATCAGTTGTTGAACAAATCACCAGTTCAAAGGGTGCTATCCCGCTTATTACATTAATAAATAACTAATAATTGTCAGAAATAGTACATAAAGAGGCTGCTTTTATATAGCTGCAGTTGTGTCGGCTATGCTTGTCCATGCAAGGAGTCTGTTGTTGAGCAGAGAAGTCCGTTGTCGTGACATCATGTGACCAGAATGCTGGCTTCTGGTTGGAGCATTCATTCCGGCCATGTAATAACACAGCATTACAGTATGGAACGATAGTCGTGGTACAGCCTTATAGCAGGGGTTTTCAACCTTTTTCATCCCAGGGCCCACCATGTATTCAGCATTTGAGCCACGGACCACCATTTAAGGACATTTTAGCCCCACAGACCCCCCAAACTAAAGATTTCCTTTGCTTCTGTCCATGACCATTAATCTTCTAGTGTAGATTAGGACTGATTCACATGATGAATATTTTAACTCTTGAGAGTGTAAAAATGAAACCAAATGGACCCGCCAGGGTCCATTTGGTTTCATTTTTACGTTCTCAAGAGTTACATCTGGTTAAACAACTTAGCTGGGGACCACCTAGAACCCTCTCAAGGACCAGCGGTGGTCCCCGGACCACCTGTTGAAAACACCCTCCTTACAGCATGCATGAGCACAGACATTCGTGTGTGTGTGTGTGTGCGTGTGCGTGTGTGTGTGCGTGTGTGCGTGTGTGCGTGTGTGTGTGTGTGTGTGTGTGTGTGTGTGTGTGTGTGTGTGTGCGCGTGTGCGTGTGTGTGTGTGAGGGGGTGGATGGCATTTCCCAGGTGACCGTTCAACTCCGACTGCACAAACAAGATGATTTGGTTTGTTTGTTTTTTTCCTTACTTGAAACAGCAAGTACATTTCAGAGTGCAATTAATTCCCTGTTAGATAGAGGCTTTCAGAGCAGAAGAGATGGGCAGTAATGGAGGATTTAGTCACATTACTACAGTATGTTGTTGTCACTGCTGTTAGAGTCTCTCAAGAACAGATTCCAGTTAAAGGAAAGCAGGATTGCTGTATTTTCCCATTCTTGCTTTACTATGGTTTCTCCAGATTGTTGCTGTTGTAGCCCATTCTGCCAGTGAGGAGCCCCCACCGGCAGGATGTATAGGGCTGAGGGGGTAGGCCAGGGGTCAGCAACCCAAGATGTTGAAAGAGCCATTTTCCACCCAAAATTAAATTCAAAATCTGTCTGGAGCCGCATTTTATTATTTTTTTTTTCCATTTGCAAACTCTCAGAAAAATGGTCCTCAAAGAAAAAGCATTAACATGGTGAAACACAACCTTTCTTCAGAAATGGAGTTTCTAAAAAAAATAAAGGAGTTTTACAGAACTCCATTTCTAGTCCACACAACATCTCTAAGGTATATTAATGACATAGTAAACTGGGTAAACCTTTGAAAATGGGTGGTTCAGATTGAAAGCTCCACCTCTGATAACTGCTGGGCTTTTTTGGCATGGCCAAGTGCTACTTTAACTGGCAACTGTCAGACAGCGCAACGCGTTTTGGGTGACTGAAATGTTTATATTATTTTAGTGCGGATCACCCCAGTGTGTGTATGTAATAATGGTACAGCCACTGAGCCACTAGGGCTGTGTTCTGGAGCCGCAGGTTGCTGACCCCTGGGTAGGCGGTTTGAATCCCAGCTGGCTCCTCCTGTCTACATGTCCTTGGGCAAGACACTGACCCCCAAATTACTGCTGATGTGCAGGTTGTTGCCTTGCATCGGGGGTTTTCAACCTTTTTGATACCAGGGCCCATTTGAGCCACAGACCACCATTTGAGCACATTTTAGCCCCACAAACCCCAAAACTAAAGATTTCTTTTGCTTTTGTCCACAATTCCAGGCTGGATTTGGGAAACGAAACAGTCAATTATACAGACCAAAATGACCATTAATCTTCTACATTATCTAGTTGACTAGACTTGGGCTAACTAAGATGATGAATATTTTAACTCTTGAGAGCGTAAAAATGAAACCAAATGGACCCGCAAGGGTCCATTTGGTTTCATTTTCATGTTCTCAAGAGTTACATCTGGTTAACCAACTTAGCTGGGGACCACCTGGAACCCTCTCAAGGACCACTGGTGGTGAATGGGTGTATGTAATGTAAAGCGCCTCGGATCAATGCACCATTTTCCACTTACTCCTCCCACCCAACACCCTGCTGACAGGTTACCCCGCCCTCCCCAACACGTATGGGCATTCATGCAGTGATCAGCCTCCTTGCACATGGATTCAACCCCTGCAAAACCTCTGTGGTGGTGGACATGGACTTCAGTTCCAGTTGTTATTGTCGTTCACACACGCTTCACTGTCTACAGTTCAACAGTGTATTCAGATAGACTGTTTGAGTACAGAAAAGGCAGCATGCGACATTGCAACATCAACAACTTTATCATCTTTCACACCATCCACTGCTACTCTCTCTGTCTCTCTCTCTCTCTCTCTCTCTCTGCTTATGTCCGTCTCTCTCTGTTTCTGTCTCTCTCTCTCTCTCTCTCTCTCTCTCTCTCTCTCTCTCTCTCTCTCTCTCTCTCTCTCTCTCTCTCTCTCTCTCTCTCTCTCTCTCTCTCTCTCTCTCTCTCTCTGTTTCTGTCTGTCTCTCTCTGCCCCTCTCGTTCTCTGTGACTATCTGTCTCTTTCTCTCTCTGTTTCTATCTGTCTCTCTCTCTCTGTTTCTGTCTGTCTCTCTCGTTCTTTGTGCCTCTCTGTGTCTCGCTGTGTATCTCTCTGTTTCTGTCTGTCCCTAATAGTCTCCATGTCTGTGTGCGTGCATGTGTGTGTGCACATGTGTGTGTGTCATGCTGTCTGCCATGCAGTGCAGTGCAGGCCATAGCTTAGGGACACATTAGACGAGGCAGGGTGTTATGATTAAATAGGATTGCGGCGCCACTCCCCCCCCCCCACACACACATGCCATGGCCTGGTCTGCAACACTTAATAACAGACGTCGTTGTGTTTCTGTACATTAGGATGCACACATGTATGCATGTACTTTTTATGGGAGCGTTTGTAAGTGAGGATTTCCTACTTTTCTAATTACATTTTCTACTAGCTATCTATCTATCTATCTATCTATCTATCTATCTATCTATCTATCTATCTATCTATCTATCTATCTATCTATCTATCTATCTATCTATCTATCTATCTATCTATCTATCTATCTATCTATCTATCTATCTATCTATCTATCTATCTATCCCTCTCTCCCTCTGTGGTTGCAGATATCTGTCATTTCTCTTGTCTCACACCTTTCTCCTGTTCCTTTTATCCTGCCCCAGAATGCACCTCTTCACCTCCCCATGTGTCACACACACACACACACACACACACACACACACACACACACACACACACACACACACACACACACACACACACACACACACACACACACACACACACACACACACACACACACACGCACGCACACGCACACGCACACGCACAAACTCAAGGCTGGGGGTGAGGCCATTGTATATGAGCATGTCTGTTGTCTAAATAGTGTGGCAATATTTATTTGTGTTGCATTGCAGGAACAGTAAACAGCGGACAGGGAAAAGTTTAGATTAGGCATGAACTCATTTCCACAGAGAGAGAGGGATAGAGAGAAGATAGAGAGAGAGAGAGAGAGAGAGAGATTCGTGTGATGGATAATGGCCTTTGCCCTCAAACATATAGCTTTGCTACAGCTATCCCTTGCCTCTGTCAGACACGTGTAAATGGACAAACGCACGCACACGCGCGTGCACACACACACACACACACACACACACACACACACACACACACACACACACACACACACACACACACACACACACACACACACACACACACACTATCTCACACAAAAACTCTGTAAATGAAATACCACACTGAAAGCAAACGTTCCACTCTAAACATATCATCTGGCACCTCTATGGCTTAATCCTCATCAATTACACACACACACACACACACACACACACACACACACACACACACACACACACACACACACACACACACACACACACACACACACACACACACACACACACACACACACACACACACACACACACACACACACACACACACAGCCTGTGACACAAACAAATGAGGCTGGAGTCCCTGTGAAAGTCATCACCATGACCATCCCTGCCTCATCATCACGTTAGCCTGCTCCATTACACAGCAACACGATCCGGCCTGAAATCAATTAAGCCACCACCAGGCCGGCAGCGTGAAGTGTTCTCTCCCCGGGTTTTGTTTTGGCTCCATGGAACACAGGATTGGGACCCGGGACGGCACTTTTTGTGCGTGTGGGCGCGATGAATCAGACGAGACCAGAGACACTTCTGACCAATGTTTAGACGTGGACAAGGGTTCGAGAGAGTCATAGCAATAACATTTCTCCCGACTGTTTGTGTTCACACGCACATTTTGTGAGGTATATTTCTCACATAAATGCAACTTTGGTGATAGAGTGTAATGAATGCACTGGAAACCTAAAAAAAAAAAACCCTGCCGCCTGGTTTGACATTTTCTAGTTTATAGTAACCAATAGAAACAGAGGCCCCCGAATGACTCTGCGGACAATAAAAGTTACACACGAACACACGCAGCTGTAGCTGTTATTACAGCGTGGCTCGCCTATAAGAGGTGTCTGAGTCACACACAGACAGAACGACAGAACGTGTGTGCGTGTGTTTCCAGAGGTAATTTTTGTAAAGCATTGAACCGATCAGTGCATGGTGTCTTGCGCACACTGTCAGTAGTGGTATGATTTTCTTCTGCATAATGTTTTATATGTTTTGACGTATTTAACTTTCATAATTTACAACAGGGGTGGGCAATTATTTTCCCCAAGGGGCCAAATGAGATACATAAAATATTGTGGAGGGCCAAGACTAAAGGCTGAACTAAAGTCTGTGTAATATTAATTTAATTTCAAGACAAACGTAAGAGTAATACAAATCATCTTGACACCAGGGCCCTCAATTTATTCAGTATTTGAACCACTGACCACCATTTGATGATATTTTAGCCCCACAGATCCCAAAACCTTCTTCAAGATTTATTTTGTTTTTGTCCACAATTCCAGGCTGAATTTGGGAAACAAAACAGGATAACAAAAATGACCATTCTCTTACATTCTCTGATTGAATGTGTAGACTTTGGGCTAATTCAGAGGATGAATATTTCAACTCTTGAGAGTGTAAAAATGAAACCAAATGGACCCGCAAGGGTCCATTTGGTTTCATTTATACGCTCTCAAAGAGTTACATCTGGTTAACCAACTTTAACTTGGAACACTCTCAAGGACCGCTGGTGGTCCCCGGGCCGGTCATAATCAGCCAAAGGGCCGCATTTGGCCCCCGGGCCGCATAATGCCCAGGTATGATTTACAACATAGTCTAATGCACACAGAGTCTTTAGGATGGGTGAGTAGGCAGGCAATAGGCTAGAAACAGAATAAATGTATCAATGTACATATAGAGGCCCGCACTTGCAAAGAACTTTAATGGAGATTCTCCATTAAAGTCTTTTGCAAGTTTATAGACTTTTATAAACTGGTACATTTATTCTGTTTCTAATTTTTATAACTGAACACACTTATTTTAATTATTAAACACCTGCGGAAGCTGCAGCAGACCTCTTATGCCAACAATGGTTTTAATGATTTTTTTTAATTATTTATATTTACTTTTTTTTATTTGTATTTCCAAATTAGACCACCTGACTCTCCCAGCGCATGCAGCGGCCCCATGCAGAAAAGCCTGGACCGACCAACCTTGTGTAATGAACTGTGGAACAAAGTTCACAAACTGTGTCAAACCCCATGATAAACGTTTGTTTGGTCCTGCACCATTGATTACGCCCCTGTGCACGCACGCGCACACACACACACACACACACACACACACACACACACACACACACGCACACGCACACGCGCACACACACACACACACACACACACACACACACACACACACACACACACACACACACACACACACACACACACACACACACACGTGCACTCACACACCCTGCTTTTGTAACCTTTCATGTACCCACACACTTGTAAATGAGAGGCATGCCCTTGACATGTTTTCCGCCACAGCAAACCTGGCAACCGCCTGACACATGCATGTGTGTGTGTTTCCAAGAGGCATTATGTCCATCAAACGGGGATTGTAAAAAAGCCTCTGAAGTCTTGATTGGGTGGTGGTGGTGGTGGTGGTGGTGGTGGGGGGGGGGGGGGTGAGCTTGGTGACTCCGGACACGTCGGTCCAAAAATGAAACCTGCCATTTGACAGAGTAGGGAGTGTTAAAGCCTGATGTCTGCAGCACGCCTCGGATCTGACCCCTGAACGCTGCAGCCGTACGCGGGTGCGAGAAGAAAAACCACACACGCACGCATGCACACACACACACACACACACACACACACACACACACACACACACACACACACACACACACACACACACACACGCACAGACGCGTGCATGCACGCACGTGACGAAGATCATAAACACACCACAATCCTTCAAATATAGTCTGTGCACACACACACACAGACGTGCTGTCAGTGCACGCCTGGCCGTTTGTCAAGAAACACACCCTTTCGGGGGCCTGCTCAGCGTCAAGCGCATTGGCTCCCTTCTAATCAGGGCCGCGGCGGCGGCGGCGTCCCCCTCGGCCCTTTATTAGGGCCCTCTGGAAGCCCAGCGGAGGGGCCAGCAAGAAGTCCCGTGTCTCCATCCAAGGACGCGGCCGCTTTCCCTTCGCCTTTCAGGCTGTCCCTCCCTCCATCCAGGGGCGGATCTAGGCATGGGCATGGGGGTGGGGGGCAATGCCCCCCTAAATGCCCAGTCTGCCCCCCCAAACACGATGCCATGCAAAACAACCCAAGTTATTTCAAATTAAAGTGCGTATATTTAAAATGATTTGAAACACTTCTACTGCTACTAACTAACTACAGCTGTGGCACCACTAAACTAACAGCATTTCATCATTGAAAACAGAAAACTCTCTGAGTCAGACCTTTAGCTTTATGCATGCTGCGTGTCTGTTGCAACTAATAAAAGTCCTGTAACTGAAAATGGTATGGGTGCGGCTTCATCGGCTTCGCTCCACGGACGATGAAGCCGCCCCCCATACCATTTTCTCTTGCCCCTCCAACATGTTCTCTTGCCCCCCCCCCAAAAGGGACACGTTACATCCGCCCCTGCCTCCATCCCTCCCTCCATCCTTTCCCTCGTCCATTTTTCCTGTGAGGTTAGCCGACCAGAAAGAGCCATCATGTTCGAGGCCAGGCGGAGACCGCAGAGCGGTCGCAACACACGCCCAAGCCTGCCTGACCCCGTCCTGACCCGGGAAGGCGTCTATTTAGAGAGCGTTTCAGATGGTTAGAGGATCTGGCTCTGAACGTATCATTGTACCAGAGTCCTGCCAGGTTCAGGCAGTTAGATGTTTAGCACGTCTACAGAACTATATACAGGACGCATCAGTCGGCCGTCATGCCTGATAGAAGGTTGAAGATTGATGTACAAGTACACACCCTGGACATGGCTGCATTGTCCCATTTTTCTTACAATCTTTGGTCTGACATGTAAAATGTAATATTGCTAGTTCGTCTGCAGTGACTGGAGGGAGCCACTGACTGGTTGACAATGTCAATAAAGTTCCACCGCAGAAGGAAAATAATCCCCCCAGGTGACCTGGGGGGATTATTTTCCTTCTGCGCATTGTATTGAGCACTAGATATGCAGACACCATTATTGTAGTTTGGACATTGTAATTACATCTCTGTCGGAAGAAACACGCAATTCACACACTGCCCTACACCACATTGTGCTTCTCAGCATGTGTGGTTTTGTGTTCTTTGTGTATTTTAGTCATGGAACTAAACTAACTAAGCTAAACTACTGTAAACTAGAAACTAGCACATGGATTCCATCAACAGTGGCACAAGGGGGCACGGTGGCGAAGTCGCCTCACAGAATTAGAAGGTTCTGGGTTAGATTCCCGCTGGGAGCACTGGGGACGTTCTCTCCTCTTCATGTCATGAGTGACCATACATTGGGGTGAGGTTGGTGTGGAGTTTGCATGTTCTAACTGTGTCCCCTATAGAGTTGGTATAAGCAGGGGTCAGCAACCTGCGGCTCAGGAGCCGCATGCGGCTCCAGAACACAGCCCTAGTGGCTCAGTGGCTGTAGCATTATTACATACATACACTGGGGTGATCCACACCAAAATAATATAAACATTTCAGTCACCCAATACACGTTGCGCTGTTGTCAGTTGCCAGTTAAAGTAGCACTTGGCCATGTCAAAAAAGCCCAGCAGTTATCAGAGGTGGAGCTTTCAATCTGAACCACCCATTTTCAAAGGTTTACTCAGTTTACTATGTCATTAATATACCTTAGAGATGTTGGGTGGACTAGAAATGGAGTTCTGTAAAACTCCTTTATTTTTTATTTTTTTGGAAACTCCATTTCTGAAGAAAGGTTGTGTTTCACCATGTTAATGTTTTTTCTTTGAGGACCTTTTTTCTGAGAGTGTGCAAATGGAACCAAATGGACCCGCCAGGGTCCATTTGGTTCACATTTGCACACTCTCAGGAAAAAAATAATTAAATGTGGCTCCAGACAGATTTTGAATTTAATTTTGGGTCGAAAATGGCTCTTTCAACATCTTGGGTTGCCGACCCCTGGTATAACCTGAGAAGAAGATGCAGTAAGCCTGGTTTCTAAAACTGTTCGGAATAACTTGTTCCAGTTCCTTCCACATACTACGTGGTGGTTGGACGTAGAGCGACTTGGACTCCTCATGCAGAGAAGGAAGCAATACTCTGTACTGTATGCATGTGTCTCTTTCTAAAAGCTTGACAGTGTTGTATATTCAGAAAACGGCATTGTCGTGTGACAGAATATAAATTTATCATGACCCTCAGGTCTAACATTTCCTTGATAAAGCCTGTTTTAGCAGTAGTCTAGCCCTGGCAATAAAGGCTTTTTGCACATATACAGTAAAAGAGTGCTTTGGCTTTAAAGACACACTCTATCCCTTTCTTAAATGAGAAATACTTTTTGCAAGTCATTTCAAGGATGACTTGCAAAGAATTTGGGAACAAAAAGCCGTTTTGGCCTCCAGTCAGTTTATTTTTTTATTTTTAACGTACTTGTCAAGATATACCGCACCGTCACTCTTTTATGAGAACAAATAAGAGACCTGATCTGAGACCTGTGAGTGGGCTTTACTGTGTACTGAGCAGTGCCTCAACCACTACATGCTTCTAGTTTGAGGTCACAAGCTGTGTGTGTGTGCGCAAGCACGCGTGTGTGTGTGTGTATGCGCATGTGTGCATGTGCGTGTTGTCAGCTCTCTCCATCTGCCCACATCAACGCCACTCAATCTGACAAGCCAGTATAATCAGTAGCTAGGAAATCACACACAACACAGACACAAACACACCCGCGCACGCACGCACGCACGCACGCACACACGCACGCACACACACACACACACACACACACACACACACACACACACACACACACACACACACACACACACACACACCAAACACGTGCAAAATACAGCACACATGCACCGTATAGAACATACTCAACAGATGCACGCCTGTTCACACACACATTGTTCTCTATGTTGTATGTTTACCTGATGTGCGTGTGCAAACATAGATGTGTATGCAGGGCACCATCTTGGCTCCATTCTGTGGCATGCAAACATATGGCATCGATGTCCCCACATTGTAGTATACAGTATAACACATGTACATTTACACACACACACACACACACACACACCACACACACACACACACACACACACACACACACACACACACACACACACACACACACACACACACACACACACACACACACACACACACAACAATGGCATTTTGCAGACCACAGTATGTCCCCCGTCGCAGCATAGGCCATTTTAGAACAATGCAGAAAATCTTGTGATTACAAGGGAAGCATCCTGAGTCATAGGTTAAGTCTCTCTAACACAAACACACGCATGCACGCAGACCAACGCACGCAGGCCAAGGCCCACAGTCACACTCCAGGCCTGTTATCTAAGTGTTTCATCGGCAGGCTCTGGTATTGTCTCCCTGACGGTACCATAGACTGTGCAGCAGTCTGACTGGTTTACTGTCTCCATCTCCTGCTGTGATCACACACAGATTGGACACAACACAACGCCCTATACAGTCCCACAGTGGCAATTTGGTTTGCACAAATATCATCTTATGTCACACACCGTATTCCAAAACAAATTGTCTTTCAAGCATGCTGTAAAGCAGGGGTATAGGCAGCCTTAGGCACAGGTGCCAAAATTGGCACAGTGAAGGGTGATCATTGGCACACTGGCATGAAAAACATGTATCGAGCTCTCTGAAATACTGTGTGCAAATCCTGGGCATAATTTTACATTGATTCAACCTTATCTGTAACTGTGGAGTGTGGAGGGAGTCTGGGAGATAGATGCATTGCTTTTAATGATCATTAAAGTTAAAGAAAGATAGTCCATGATAAGAAATTATTGTTATATTTATGGACAATAAATATGGGCATCTGTTGAACATCTGTTGGGCCTATCGCTAAAACTGCACTAGCAGGCTCTACCACCACCACCCGGCTGATGCCAGAGCTGTGTATGGCACAATATTTAACTGAGAGTGCCACTTCTTAGGACCAGGCCTCTTGGAGTGTAAAACATCAGAACCACGCATCCTGTTTGGATAGCTGTCTAATGTCAATGCTAGCTTGCTCAAACAAACCCATCATTGCTCCAGAAAGCGCCAATATTCCCACCAGATACTCAGCAGGGATTTCAAGTTATTCACTGTTTTATTCCAGTGTTAGGGTGAAGGTGGACGGCAGTGTGCTCACAGATGGACTATAGACAGGGAGTTGAGCCCAAAACAAAAAGGAAAAAAAGAAAACAGCGATCCAGTTTGATATCAATAATAAAGCTTATATGACAGTGTAGAGTGCGGTCAAAAGCGGGGCCTATTTGGATTATATGATGATGGTACGCACTGTCAGATGAGCAAGGGAAGCAATTTTTTGTGTGAAAATGTGTCTGTTTCGCTGTGATAATAATAATAAATTGCCATTTTAGTTTTTTACTGGCCAGGATGTCCGGAGAAAATTATATATTACAGTCTTTGTCATAAAAAAAACACATGGACAAAACCGGTAATTGCTGGCTCAACTCAACCTTTAATATTAAATAGCTATTAAAGAGCAATCAGGGCTTTGTTGTTTTTCGTGTTTTATCTCCCTCTCTCTCTTCCTCTCATGCTCTCGCTAGATGGCACTTCTATTTTTAAGTACATTTTGCCAACGTTAAAAGAACACTTTGGATGCTCTGTGACATCTTAAAGCTTTGTTGCATAGCATTATTTTCTGAATACACAGAAGCTGATGTGTGGATCTTTTGACCACTTGTTCAGTACATGTGCATACCTTACAGAACGGCATCTGTGAGCAGTAATCAAAAATATGTCTAGAGATATTTAGAACTTAATCTTTATCATGTGAAACTGGTTTATTTTATATGCACTAGATTATAGTTGTTTTATAATCATCAACTAAATCAATTAGTCTGATTCAACAACCTGCATTATACTTTATTGTACAACATACATAAATTGTGAAAATGTTGTGAGCTTGTAGATCATGTTTTATTTTTTTCCACGCACGCACACTTATACACACACACACACACACCACGTACACACACACTGTAGTGAGACTAAAGCCTCTTGCTGCATCTTGCTGGGCATTCTGGTGTGTGCGTGTGCTGTGCTATGTGTGTGTGGTGTGTGTGTTGTGTTGTGTGCGCGCGTGCGCGTGCGCGTGCGTGCGTGCGTGTGTGTGTGTGTGTGCGCGCATGCACAAGAGGCAGAGAGAGAGTGAGAGAAAGGAGGAGTGGGGATTGACATGGACCCATACTGTGTAGAGACAGACACATGCAATTATGGTGTTAGGACTAATGGTGAGCAAGCCCCTGCTGCTGCTTTAACACGTCTTAACTAGCTTCAAAGTGGGAGGTATAAAGTGTGTGTGTGTGTGTGTGTGTGTGTGTGTGTGTGTGTGTGTGTGTGTGTGTGTGTGTGTGTGTGTGTGTGTGTGTGTGTGTGTGTGTGTGTGTGTGTGTGTGTGTGTGTGTGTGTGTGCACGCGTACATGCACGGCAGTGAGTAAAGAACCCAGAGGCTAGCCCAAGTATTGATGGGGATTACTAACACTTAGCTGACACCACAGAGACTGTAGAGGGACTAAATGATTTAAGCATTGGCCCTAATGTAATGAAAGAATGTCCCTCCCTGTCAGGAACAAGCATGTGCAAGCACACACACACACACACACACACGCACGCACGCATGCACGCACGCACGCACACGTTCACATAGCTACCTATGGGTGCTAATCCAGTGAGCTTACATGTCCATTAACACTCACCCAGCGCCACCGAACTACTCTGGCTGACGGCTAGCACTCTCACTGTCTCTCTGAGGACCACACACACACACACACACACACACACAACACACACACACACACACACACACACACACACACACACACACACACACACACACACACACACAGTCTGTAGAGATGTCAGACTAGATTCACAAACATGTGAGGATTTGTACGCGTGTCTGTGCGTGTGTGAGATAGAGATAAAGAACGAAGCATCTTATATCAGTATATAAAGTGTACAAAGTCATGTCACACATACACGCGCATGCACGCACGCACACACACTCATTAATTATCAAGAGAAATAGAGAAATCACACACAGATGCCATTGATTATATAGCTTCATACTTTCCTCTTAACACACTCTTGCACTCACTGATGCATGCATCCGCACGCACACGCACACACGCAGAGTTCCCGTCTAACACCTGATTTCACAGCCTGTTTGTTTGCAGCAGAAGGTGCGTTTATTTAGCCAGCACCACATTAGGCCTCACCTCACACGGCTCACACGTTAGCTCAGTGAGCCAGTGAGCACTAAAGCCTAATTGAATTAGTGCTGTGCAGGTTTTAGAGGTCCAGCCGCACAGGTAACCCAGAAACGGAAGCATGAGTTGTAAAAACCTGTGTGGGTGCGTGTGCATGTGCGTGTGCGTGCATGCCAAGGGTGAGTGGGGTCAGTATACTGTTGTGCCGTGTACTGTCAGAATGTCGTGATATGGATATCAGAAGTGACATTTACGTTTGGTTGGATTGTGTTTGTCTGCAGTGTTACACATGAGCGCATGCTAGGCCAAACCCAGGCAGTGCTACAGTACATAGCTTGATTTAATGAAATTTAAAATAACACGAGCTTCGGTAGACCTCCTGCCAAACGGCCACAGTGTGGTTTTAGAAGCATGTACCTTTATAAACAGCAGGCCACACATTGCTCAATTTGAGAGTACACTATCTTGTCCCCGATGGGCATTTAAGACTAGAAAATCCAATTCCATTCACACACACACAGCATCCAATCAAGTAACTACAAGAACATAACATCATGTCACCTCTATGGTAACAGTGGGGTGGGGGGGGGGGGGGGGGGGTCTGGCCCACTGGCTGTGGGTAAAGTAGCACTGATTTGCGTTGTAGATGCCGGTACAGAATGGCTTGTTTATGAGCACATGAGCAGCCTCTCAATGTCCTTATCAGATAAGCAGTTCCGTTTGGCAGTGCAAACATCCTTGCCAAACTGAAAAGCTGCTCAGATGCAGCACTGGATGGAACACCAGTGTTAGTAGCCACCAGTGGCTACTAATTGCAATTTACAATTTAGGCATTTAGCAGAACCTCTTAATCGAGAGTGCTTTACATTAAGCACGAACAATATAGGACAGGGGTTTTCAACCTTTTGATACCCAGGCCCACCATTTATTCAGCATTTGAGCCACGGAACACCATTTGATGACATTTTAGCCCCACAGACCCCAAAACTAAAGATTTACTTTTGTTTTTGTCCACAATATCAGGCTGGATTTGGGAAAAAATAGGCAACTATTAACCTTCTAAATTCTCTAGTCTAGACTCGGGGTAATTAAGATGATGAATATTTTAACTCTTGTAAAAATGAAACCAAATGGACCCGCAAGGGTCCATTTGGTTCTCAAGAGTTACACCTGGTTAACCAACTTAGCTGGGGACCACCTGGAACCCTCTCAAGGACCTCTGGTGGTCCCCGGATCACCGGTTGAAAACCTCTGATATAGGATGTCTAATGTAAATGTATGTTTTAGTGCTTACATTGTAAAGTGTAAATTCTGCTTAAATTGCAAACTGTAAACCGTAATTTCTAGTAATCCGTATGCATATGATGTATTGCAATGTTTTTACTTAATGTAAGTCGCATCTGCTAAATGCCATTTCCTAAATTGTAATTGTAACAAAAAAAAATACATTGCAATAAATCACATACATATAGATGAGTTGAATTTACAATTCACTTTACAACTTAAGCACTAAAACATGGTTTTATAGTGTAAAACATGGGAACACATACAATGCATACAAGGTAGTTAATGTGTGCCACAGCAGAACCTGCTATAGGTATTATAATGGTATAGATGATATTGTAATTGTAAGTAGATGACGTAAATATGACACTTGAGCACTGGAATATGATAACCAGGAGTAGACATACCGGTAGACTACTCACATCGACTGGGTGCTGGGCTAAAATGGACTTATTTTGACCATATCCCAAAAGTGTTTTTGTCCCGCATTGCCACTTATCCATCAAGATTTAGACATTATGGATCATTACTTTTGCTTAGTCATCTTACCTGCTCAATTTTCCCACTAGCTCTGATTGTCTTTAATGCTTCGAAAATGTCAATGCATTCACTTTGACTATAGATAGAAAGTGAACAAGTAGAAAGTAGACAAAATCACCGAGATGCCAGGGAAATAATAAAAATAATATGCTTGACTATTAAAGTAATTTTGTGGATTTCATGGGTTGCTCCATCTACGCCTTCCCTCTTCCCTAAAAAGCATAGAGGAAACCGTAACGTGCTTCTTTCTGTGAAGGTCAAACCACTCTCCGTCTTTAAAAACACCTACAGCTTTAGGATTGGTGTTATTTTATTCATTGTGTCTACTGGACTAGTGTGACTAGTGGGGTGGGTGGGTCTTTCAGTAGCTTTATGATATATTTTATAGTTTAGTTATATAGTTTAGATTATAGTTTAGTTACTATGGTTACTGATGGAGTAACAAAAAATAAGTCAACTGTTACTTAATAATTATGGTAATATAAAGCCTGTTGCCACGAGAGGGCAATCCTGAATCAGGCCAACACGCACGCATGCACACACACACACACACACACACACACACACACACACACACACACACACACACACACACACACACACACACACACACACACACACACACACACACACACACACCACACACACACACACACACACACACACACACACACACACACAGGGATTCTTTCTGAAGTATAGCAAAGTTATCAGCATTCGCCTCAGTCCGTGTGTGTGTGTGTGTGTGTGCGTGTGTGTGTGTGTGTGTGTGTGTGTGTGTGTGTTATCTCAGCAGGGAGCAGTGGTGGCCCGTGCTGCCTCTCGCCCCAACATTAGCACCTGTCATTGGTTCGCAGTGTGGCTGAAGCTGCCCAGACACACACACACACACACACACACACACACACACACACACACACACACACACACACACACACACACACACACACACACACACACACACACACACACACACACACACACACACAGTAGTCCGGTCACAGATAGCCCAGGAGCCTGTCAGATCAAAGGTTGTGACTGCAGTGGCTTGTCGACTTGATAAGACCTTGGCTGAGGTTTAGGAAGAGGTCTGCTTGTATCAGCGCCGGCCCAGGGTCCAAGAGGAAGGGCATATCCAGGCATATCGCTGATGTCAGCCATGAGCCTCACATCGCCATATATACGCCAACCTTTTTCAAATAATGCCCTACTATACTATAGTGGAAACAGCTGTTCACAATACTGTGCATCTTACCTTCACGAGATAGACGATACATTGCATTTCATTACTTCATAATGCTTTAAAATGAATCATTTAAAAAAGGGACATTTTTCACCCGATATATACCCGATATCTGTCCTGTACACAGATCTGACACCCCCCAACACACACACACACACACACACACACACACACACACACACACACACACACACACACACACGCACACGCACACGCACGCGCACACACTGAGCTCCCAACATGCTTTCTCTTGCCACAGAGAGCGTCAACCTGCCTCTTTTATCTAACCTTCCCTCCTCGTGGTTTCGTTTGTCCCCCCCCCCCCCCCCCCCCCCCCCCCCCCCACACACACACACACACGGCACCCACTTCTCCCTCCCTCTATCCAGCGGCTACACCCCCCCCCCCCCCGCCAACCCCCCACCTCCTCGCTGGTTATCAGTGTGCGGACGCTCGTCTTTCCAGGAACAGAGGATCTCTCCTGTCTTCATCTTCACTTTTTCCTTTGATGCCTCCCTGTCTTCCTGCCCACTGCAGGCTTTTTAACTGCTGACCACTAGCACTCCTGAACATTCCTCTGTGTGTGTCTGGAGGGAGAGAGAATAAATATGAAAGGGAGGAAGTGTGTGTGTGTGTGTGTGTGTGGGGGGGGGCAGTGGGGAGTGGGGGGCATGTGTTTGTGTATATGTGTCTGTGCAGGCCGGGCACATGCAATTGTACCTATCAGGCAGAGATTGTGTGTGGGGGAAGTGCCAGTTTAGCCCGTACTGTAGTTGCC
>CM076981.1:3175030-3192530 GCA_039105355.1 Benthosema pterotum | reverse complement strand
AAGCCGTCTGCGACCACAAATTCAGGTAGGCTGAGGTTTTCTGCCTTTTCTAGAGCCCGCCATATAATGTTATCTAATGTTATCTATGCCCCTCAATAGGCTATATTATTTCTTTTCAGATTATGTCCGGTATTTCACATGCATCCCTAATAGGTTATTTGCAAGTTACATTAATGCAGTGCCAGTGCCACTGTGCTGGTAGGCTGTGCTCTCCGATGTACTGTAAAGACATAAGTTAGTGAAGGCCCTATTTGCATCAACACAGATTTCAGACAAGTAAAGTAATTTGAGTTAAAATTTGCTTCTGGTTTGCTTTACAGATTCATGGATGTGGTCGTAAAATGGCCTGGAAGTGTGCACGATGCACGAATCTTTGCCAATTCGAAGGTAAATGCCTACTTGAAGACTGGCAAGATACCTGCACTTGAAAAGCAGATACTGGAAGATGAGGAGCCAATACCTGTCTTTCTGTTAGGAGACCCTGCCTACCCCTTCTCCCATACCTTATGAAGGAGTACGCAACTGGAGGCTCTACCCCATCTGAGCAATACTTCGGGCTTTGTCTTTGTAGTGCCCGTAACGTTATTGAGTGCTCATTTGGCAGGCTCAAGGCCAGGTTTGCAGCCTTGAAACGACCAATGGACATTAATCTTGACGATCTGCCAAGTGTAATCTATGCATGTTTTGTACTCCACAATTACTGTGAGGCCTGGAATGACCACGTGGATCCCCGTCTTGAGCAGGAGGCCATAGAGAATGACAGGAGGCAGCAGCCTCCCACTCTAACCAACAACTACGTGACCGACTGCAACGAGGCAAGTGGAAAGAGAGTGAGGAGAATCATCACCAAATACCTTGACCCCTAATGGCCTTTGTACAGGACTGACACCTAGCTGTATGTTCTCTACAGCTAGCTGAACACTTTGCAATATTTTGCATTTGCACTATCGATGTCCTTACTGTATATTCAGAGAGCATACCTGTAGCATTGTTTAAGAATTTTTCAGTTAAACCTTTTTTATTATTATTATTTCCTTCCCTTAGTTAAGTTGATTGACCCTCATGGTCATTGTATTTCAACATCACCTTGTTCAGGCACATTTTCATTGGCTTTGACTTTTATTGCAATAATCAAAAGAAAAGAAAAAGGTAATAAAGTGTTACTTTCACCAAAGCACAAGGTTTCAATTTCACTTGACAAAACAAAAAATGCTTTTGTTAATTTGTTTTAACATTCAACAGCCATATTTACAGATCAGGTCTCAGAGAGCATACCTGTAGCATTGTTTAAGAATTTTTCAGTTAAACTTTTTTTTTATTATTATTATTTCCTTCCCTTAGTTAAGTTGATTGACCCTCATGGTCATTGCATTTCAACATCACCTTGTTGGCACATTTTTATTGGCTTTGACTTTTACTGCAATAATCAAAAGAAAAGAAAATGGAGGGAAAAAAAAGGGTAATAAAGTGTTACTTTCACCAAAGAACAAGGTTTCAATTTCACTTGACAAAACAGAAAATGCTTTTGTTAATTTGTTTTAACATTCAACAGCCATATTTACAGATCAGGCCCTGGTATATAATGGTTTACATAACGTATGCATCTAAATAATAGTGAATGAATAACAATACTTAACATCCAACTTAACATTCACAATACTTTTTGGCCCATATGACTTTTCAGCCCACTAGTGGGCGTTCCTGCCTCCCTGAAAGAATGAACAAGTGCAATAATAGCACTGGGAGGTACTGAACAAACAAGTGCAAGAAATCATAACATATTTCATCCTACCAAGACCCAAGGTCTTCTTCTTCCAGGGAGGGTTGCTCCAGCAATTGTCGGAAGGATTGTGGTGCAGGGCCCATGGCCTGAACTGAGTGTGACTGTGCTGGGATCGTGGAAAGTGATGTGTATGAGCGTGTTGGGGCTGTGGTATGTGCCGTGTATGAATGTGGGAAGCCCACAGGAAATGGAGTGTTTGAATGTGCAGAGCCAACATGTGATGGTGTGTATGAATGTGTAGAGGGTGGGGGTGCAAATGATTGTGTAGGCACTGTGTTGTACTGGGTAGGTGGGGCACGGTTTACTTGAGATTCACAGAGGTGTCTCACTAGAATATCAAAGCTATTGCTCATTCTCACTTGAGCATCAGCTATTCTGTCCAGCCGGACACTGTTGCTTCTCTCCGCCCTCTCCATTATATCAGCGATTTTCTTTTTTATTTCAAGGTCTGTCTGCTGTTGATCCTGGCGAATCTTCTTCTGGAGCCTTTCGGTTCTATGGCCATCAAGCTTTGCCTTGAAAAGAGGAGAGAGGAAGTAACATTCATAAGCTGATAACTGCCTTAGTATTGGTAGTTAAAGTAGAAATATACATGGTTGATACTCCAGTATAAGCAGAGGCGTCAAAAGTAAGAGTACTTTTGTGGTGTAATTACAACAGTAGCAGGTGGCATTACATAGCTGTTACATCATTTACTCCATTGTACCTAATGAGATGGACAGAATGTGTTATTTACTTATTACTGAAAAACAAGGACCCACCACAAACTTGATCCAACTAGTACAGAGTTAGCTGATTGTAAGACAAGTACACAGGTCTACTGGTTACTGTAGTTCAGGGGTTTTCAACAGGTGGTCCGGGGACCACCAGTGGTCCTTGAGAGGGTTCCAGGTGGTCCCCAGCCAAGTTGTTTAACCAGATGTAACTCTTGAGAACGTAAAAATGAAACCGGATGGACCCCTGCGGGTCCATTCGGTTTCATTTTTACACTCTCAGGAGTTAAAATATTCATCATGTGAATTAGTCCAAATCTACACAACTAGAAGATGAATGGTCATGGACAGAAGCAAAGGAAATCTTTAGTTTTTGGGCTATATGGGGCTTAAAATGTCCTCAAATGGTGGTCTGTGGCTCAAATGCTGAATAAATGGTGGGCCCTGGGATGAAAAAGGTTGAAACCCCCTGCTCTAGTTAGTTGTGTTGGAAGAAAACAGTTTCTTTTTTTACTTTTACCTTTACTTTTGACGCCTCTGTGTATAAGTAATGCTTCTAATGGAAATATTAAGTTAAGGTCATGTCAATATTGTACAATGAAGTGCAGGAGTCATGGATATAACAACAGCACACTGACACAACACCATTCACTAAAGCCTTATTTATCTAATAAAAAACTCTGATGTAAATATAACCTTGAATTTGGACAAAAAGAATATAACAGATACATGAACTTGATTACAATGTTTACTCCACAAATCTTGGGTCTAACAAACTCAGCAAAACATATCCTACCTGAAGTAGGCCTCTTCGTCTCTGGAGTGTGGTCTGGGTACTTGGAGTCTCGGCATTTGGGGTCTCTGCATTTGGAGTCTGGGATCTGTCGGTTGCGTCTGTGTCATCAGATGTGAAGCTAGCACTAGCCTCACTGCAGTCATCCACGGCGTCCCCGTTTAACTCAGCTGTCTCAATACCAGCCTCTATTGAGTTGGTGGCGGGCGATCCACTCCATATCTCATTACATAGCTCGAAAAATAGAGCGATGACACGACCATGGCCACTCTTGCGTTGAGAATCAACGGCCTCCCTGTACTTGCTCCGAATTGCTTTGATTTTTGATGCTATTTGTGTTTTTACCACCTCGTCAGGTGTGTGTGGAAAAGCAGTACTTTGGCCACCTGGCCATCCGCGGGGCTGGGGTACTGCTCCATGAATGCTGTCCATATGTCTGTATATTTTGATTGACAGGACTCCCAGTCAATGCCTTGCTGAGCCTTGGATGTTTTGTAGTTCAGCGTTGTCTGGAGCAATAGCTCGACCTCTTCTTCTGACCAGATAAAGTTTTTTTTGTTGGTAGCATTAGTAGCATTAGCACCAGCCATGTTTTTGTTTTCCCCGGCACAGTGACGACGACCGGAACTTCCGGAAGAATCTACGCATGCGCGTTACACATCGCGGCGCACACCCAATGGATTTCTACACACTTTTGCGTCACTGTATGCACACAGATTTCCTCATGAGAACGCTCGTCTAGACGCGAAATAATAAGTGAAGACGCGACGCCACTTTTGCGTCTTCTGTTCACATACTCTCCGTGTAAACGTAGCCTTTGATTGATTGAATGCTGTATAGACCCCTCTACAGACGTCACACTGGTAAACACCAGTATGTGTGTGCAGGCTGCCTGCAGAAGAACCCTGCCTCTGATAACATGCAATGGAAAAGTCCTAACTGCATCCATGTCCAAAATGCACCATGAAACTTTCAGATGCTGTTTTTCTCCCAATGTGGAGGAAGAATGATTAGGATTTTATTGTGATCTCTAGTCCTTGAAATATATAATCCTTGGTTTCTGTTGTGTTTCAACAATAATAGCAATTCAAAACCGTTCCTTTTCCTTAAAACCATCCAATGTGTGCTTGCATATGAGCTGTTCTCTGCCCTCAAGACTGTTGCAAAACAAAGTATAAATGTCTCCTAGGGTGCACCACTCTAGTCAACACATAAGCGGAGGTCGAATGAACTGAAACCAGCACTCCCCAAAACAACATGTTTGGAGATCTGTTGGTCATCCGTGCATTCAGTCACAATGTTTGCATTTCTGTCAATAGACCAATTATTTATCAGTACGAGGTTCAGTCAAACTTACAACCAATGGGAGCACCGGGAAAAAAATCCTTGTGGTCTTGTTTCCATTCAGGTCCTGCTTTAGGGTTAGGGTCATTTTGGCATGGTGAAGGTAGATTTTCAGGCCTGTTTTAAAGGATGCCAAGGATTTCCGGGAGGGACATTTTAAGAAGGACATTCCACCCTTCCATGAGTGGCAGTGCTGTAGCTGGCCCATGTGTGCTTTGATAGTGGGTGGTATCAGATTGTTGCTTGTTGCTTACTCTCATATTGTGGCTGGTAGTTTGTCAGGTATATGCGGGTCGCCGGGTACTGAGGGCATAGAGGCATTTTCAATTTAAAATCGTAGTCCCAATTTGAATTGTTTAACTCTGTTTTCTACTGGAGCCCCCCGGGTTTCAAAAAGAAGGGTCATAGGCCCCAGGACAGAGGAGTATAGTTAGAGTTTGTTTTGGGAGGTTTGGGGGGCTTGGTGTTTAGTGTTATATTAGATAGGAATTCATCCCCCACCCAAGGACCCCTTGGAGTCCCGGGTCTCCACTTTGAGACCCACCAGTGTAGGGCAACTGATAATTGGTGCATCCTACAGTAATCACATGCAGTGATGATATATGTGGCATTAAGCATCCTGCACATATGCCAGAATGCACTTTAACTGTTTCCATTACAAATTAGACGTTCCTAGACAGCGGAAGAATGTGTGTGTGTGTGTGTGTGTGTGTGTGTGTGTGTGTGTGTGTGTGTGTGTGTGTGTGTGTGTGTGTGTGTGTGTGTGTGTGTGTGTGTGTGTGTGTGTGTGTGTGTGTGTGGTGTGTTTTACTGTTGGCGTGAGCAAGATGGGCAGAGGCAGATGGTATCTTCCCCTGCGCCTCTGTTTGCAAAGCGCAGTGGGCCCATGTTACACATACAGTAGCTCTTAGCGCAGACCTTGAACTTGACACACACACACACACACACACACACACACACACACACACACACACACACACACACACACTCTCACACGCTGCTTACTGCTCGTATGCGGCCACTGATAGATATTATTCTCCTCCATCTTTCTCTGTCAAAGCCTCTCTCTTTCTGCTTCTGTTTCCAAACACACACTCATATGTTCTTGGAAGCTGGAATGCAGAGTGATGTAACAAATCACCATGTCTGACACACACACACACACACACACACACACACACACACACACACACACACACACACACACACACACACACACACACACACACACACACACACACACGTGTACACACAGACACACACAATGCAAAACTCACAAATATGCCAGACACACACACACACACACACACACACACACACACACACACACACACACACACACACACACAGACACGCTCGCTGGCAGATTCACACGGCAAACAAAGCCTCCAGTCAGGGAGATGGGGCTCTCACGCACAGAGCGAGACCCAGTGTCGCCAGCACTCAGGGCAGGTGACACCCACATAGAGAGATGGATGGATGGACAGAGTGCATGGGGAGACAAACAGGACAGGAGGCCCCTATAGCTGCATAGCACTGGCCATGCTGAAATGCACCAGGGGCGGATCTAGGCATGGGCAATACCAGTCTGCCCCCCCCCCCCCCCCCCCCCCCACCCCCCCCCCCCCCCCAAAACACGATGCCATGCAAAACAAACCAAGGTATTTCAAATGAAAGTGCTTATATTTAAAATGATGTGAAACACTACTACTGCTACTAACTAACTACAGCTGTGGCACCACTAAACCAACAGCATTTCATCATTGAAAACAGAAAACTCTCTTGAGTCAGACCTTTGGCTTTATGCATGCTGCGTGTCTGTTGCAACTTCAACAACAACTGATGTTATTATTGATGCTTTACTTGCCTAATAAAAGTCCTGTAACTGAAAAGGTCCTGTGTCAGGCTTCATCGCCTGTGTCGCTTCGCGCCACGGGCGATGAAGCCGCACCCATACCATTTTCTCTTGCCCCTCCAACATGCCCCCCCCCCCCAAAAGGGACATGTTACATCCGCCCCTGAAATGCACTGGTGCTCAAATTAGATTTGGCCCTCGGTGCCACTACGCTGCTGCTAACTGGATTTGGCTTATTGGTGAGACATAGATTCCATTGAATCCATATGGACGGCAGACCACTCCCACTGCTGTTTGTGTACACTGTTCTTTCATGTTGCCCTTTAGTGTATATACACCATAGAGGGCTGACCAATGTGACTTCAAATCAATATCCTGATTGTTGCAAACTTTTGCCTGAACAATTGCTGGATTGCATATACTTTAATAACAGTTTACATGGGGGGAAAAGGGTATATAGAAAATTACAAATTTCAGTGTGAGCTATTATATCGTATCATTATGCCAAATTACAGTTCAATATAAGGATTGCTAAGAGAATTAAAACATAAACAAAGAAATGGACCTCAATGGAATTGTTTCCATTGGGGTCCTTCATATTCAATTCACCAGAACATTTTAATCACATACAAATATGTGATGAATACAAATGTGTCATCAACACTAAACTGTCATTCAGAAAATAGTAAGGATTTCTTTACACTCTGAGAATGGAATAAACTTCCAGAGGAGGAGGTACAGGCTCCTTCAGTTAAAGGGGAATTCCACCGATTTTCAACATTTTAATATGTCATTAATATATCTTAGAGATGTTGTATAGACATGATAAAAAAGTTCCCCCAATTCTGTATTTCCTAAAAATGAAGGTCTGAAAAAATCACTAACATGGTGAAATACATCTTGATGACATAAAAAAGGTTAAAAAAAGGTGTGCACGCATTTTATGTTGTTTGAGGCTGGTGTACAGGAGTTATAACATTTTTAGTAAACTAAATTATAGATGCAAAAACGCCACATGAACAATTTGGAATGAAAACAAAAATAGTTGGACAATAACAGGAGGCTTTGACTTTTTACTGAGGCCAGTGTATAAATTGCAGCCACCTGTAACTGAAAGAGATTAGGCTGGATTCACATTACCTGACGGTAGAGCATTGCACATTTTTGTGTCACAGAAACACAAGAATATTGTTTTTGATTGTGCAGTTCTACAGCTCACAACATGTAGATTCATTCTCATTTGATCTTGTATGCCAGGGGTTTTCAACAGGTGGTCCGGGGACCACCAGTGGTCCCTGAGAGAGTTCCAGGTGGTCCCCAGGCTAAGTTGGTTAACCAGATGTAACTCTTGAGAGTGTAAAAATGAAACCAAATGGACCCTTGCGGGTCCATTTGGTTTCATTTTTACACTCTCAAGAGTTAAAATATTCGTCATCTGAATTAGCAGCACTTAATTAGGGCGTTTACACTGTTTTGTTTACAAAATACAGCCTGGAATTGTGGACAAAACCAAAAGAATTATTTAATTTTAGGTCTTTGGTGTGAAAATGTTCTCAAATGGTGGTCCGTGGCTCAAATGCTGAACAAATGGCGGTCCCTGGAGTAAAAAAGGTTGAAAACCCCTGCCTTAGAGATGTTGTATGCCATCAGTGTTATATTTACAGATATGTGTGTGGAAGCAACAAACGTCTGTCCAGGTGATGCTGTAACTGTGAGAGTGTAGCCCTAAAATGGAGTCCCTACGGGGGGGAGAGGGCAGGTCCCCGATACAAGTCAGGTCCCTGGGGATGTAGGCGCACTTTACAAGCAGCTGGTGAAAGCAAGTAACATCCCATGGCTGAGATGTCTGCTTGTGGCATAGGTCCAGTTTCTGTCATCGATAATACGCCAGACAGCTTTTACAATGCAGCTATAGTGAAAACATTAATTATAATTAGACAGGGTTGATTCCTTGATTATATAAGAAAAATACTTCTTGCTTCTTGGTGAATCAAGTGTAAAGTCAGTTATTGTTTCTAAATATTGTTTTCAATATCCTTCCTGGTGGCACTTTTACCAATGCCACCATCACCTATTGATCATTCGGTCCATGCTGTCCTATACAAAGTTCTCAAAGAAGAAAACGTGTTGTTGTCTTGTACTGTACGTTAGCTGTGTGTGTGTGTGTGTGTGTGTGTGTGTGTGTGTGTGTGTGTGTGTGTGTGTGTGTGTGTGTGTGTGTGTGTGTGTGTGTGTGTGTGTGTGTGTGTGTGTGTGTGTGTGTGTGTGTTAGCATTAGTCAGGCCAGGTGATTGATTTGGTTGAAGGCTCCTCGGACCACCCATCCACCTCTGTTTGTTTGAGCGCGGCTCACGGAAACCAGGAAGAATAATACAGCCGTCCTTCCAAACGCCACAGCACTCTGCTGGCTCTCTCATCGGCCAGTCCACACACACTGAGGCACCGGCTCAATGCAAATATTTAGGGGAGTCTTATCAGCAGCGAGAACGGCCTGGAACGTATTTTGAGTGTGTGTGCACGTGTGTGTGCACGCATTCGTATGCATGCATGCACATGTACACACGTTTGTCCATGCATGTGCGGCGCGCACAGATATGGCTTGTGCGCGTTCAAAGTCAGCAGGAATCCTGTCATGCTCAAGCATGGCCTGTGTCTACATCATTTCCCCTAATGCTGAGATTATTTATGAAATAGCGGCTCTACAGTCCAAATAGGCCCCTGATTGGCTCAATTATCGGCCCTGCCGTTTGCTATTGAAGCATGCACTTTTTGGCAGGGCAAGGCGTGTAGGCTTTGGTGGGATTCCACTACACTACACATCTGATGGTATCAGCACACAGAAAATATTACCTCTGCTGCGCTAATGCTGCCGTTTATGTGCGTGTGTGTGTGTCTGCCTGTGTGTGTGTGTGCATTCAAAATAGAGAGAGAGTTTGAAAAAAGGAAATGGCTGTTGATGGAACTTGTTGCTGTGGATTGAGAATTTCCTCCCTCTCAAAGAACTGTGTGTGTGTGTGTGTGTGTGTGTGTGTGTGTGTGTGTGTGTGTGTGTGTGTGTGTGTGTGTGTGTGTGTGTGTGCGTTGTGCGTGTGCGTGTGCGTGTGCACGTGCGCATATGTGTGTGTGTGTGTGTGTGTGTGTGTGTGTGTGTGTGTGTGTGTGTGTGTGTGTTGTGTGTACGTGCAGCAGCAGCAGCATGTGGATCAGCAGTCTTGAAAGTCGACTGAGGTGCTTGGTACACACAGAGGTCCAATTTGCTGATCAATATTACACCAACACCAGACTATTTTGCGCGGACATTGCTAAAAGATTGCCGTTTCCTCATTTTACGTGTCTTCTTGAATTTGATCTTGTATGTCCATCATAAATTCTTTCAAACGCTAAGGCCACAACGGCAAGGACATTCCTAGAGCTTTTGCACAAAGGCGCTGTTCTAATTCCACCGACAACTTCTGTTCTGCCAGCCTTTTATTAGTGTCCTCTTCCACAGAAGAGGACGTTACAATGCGTTGTGTGTTAAATAAAAGCTTTACTTAAGTACAAGCAATGCAAGTAAATGTCCGGCATTAAAGAAGTACTAAATTGCAAATGTATTGTAATTAATTAACCAAAAGTAAATGTTCAGAATGTATAAGAATCACAACCATGTGAAGTGAGGGGTGTTCTTAACATTACTGTATACTGTACATCATCATACACAGTGTTGGGTATCGTTACTTTATAAAACTAACGACGTTAGGTTATTGGACTACTGCCTCCTAAAACTAATCTCGTTAAGTTACAAGTTACTTTCTATAAAAGTAACGTAATAGATTATTTTCCGTTATTTTCCGTTCCTGAACACAATTAAAATACTCCTTTTCTCTTTGTTTTTAATGTATGCACAATTTAGCTGCATTGTTATTACCAGTGCGCACATGAAAAACCACCGCCACCACCACCACCACACCAACAACAACAATAACAGTGATACCATGTCACCCACTACACCCACTATGAACTAGGTTGCTACAAAGTCAGAGAGCACAGTACAGACAATATTATGCTGTGTGCGGTGCAACCAGTCAGAGAGCATGATGGCCTCTCTATGCTGCGGCGGCAACAACAAACAACCAGGACTGCCGGCTTCTCAACAGACCATCGTCAGCCACCTGAACTATAGACACTTAGACAGTAGTCTATATAAGACAAGGCACGGCGGCCAAACAATGAATTAAACATTACTCACCTAATAACGCAGCCAGAGTTTATAGCGAATCCCAATCGAGAGTGCGAGTGTTAATCCAAAAATTAATCCAAAGTGTACAGCGTCATTGTTTACAACATTCAGCAAGTCGCGCATACAGTAGCTGTGTCACTTGACTCACTACCCATCCTAGCAGTGGACTTCCTCTTCCTCTTCCTTTTCAAAATAAAAGATTCATACTAGAGTATAACTAGACACTAGCTAGACAGTAGGTTTACTTTTATTTCTTAGGCAGACTTACAGGATGTGCAGCAGTGTTGTTCTAGTCTGCGATTTTTAAATTTAGTTTCAGTTTTAGTCCACTTTCAATCACCGGTTTTAGTTTTTATCCTATTTAGTCTAACTCGTCCTTTTTTCATTTAGTCTAGTTTTAGTCGACGAAAAGTTAAAGCATTTTAGTTTTTATTTTAGTCCATGGAGCTATAATTTTATTAGTCTAGTTTTTGTCACAAAAACTATTGTCATTTTAGTCTAGTTTTAGTCTAGTTTCAGTCAATTATTTTAGCCATTTACTAAAGATATTTTATAGCATTTTCTATCATCCTTTTGATAAAAATGACCATTTTAACAAATATGTTAAGCACCATGAATCAACTTGAATTTGCATGTTTATTTGAAATTAGAGTTGGGACTGGTTAGGATTTTATCGAGTCCGGGTCCTTATCGAGTCCGGGTCCGGGCAGGACCCGATGGGATTTATACTTGTATTATTATATAAGTACAAAAAAAGCCACTTTATTGGCAGAAATAAAAATAATTGTACTTTATAGTTATAGTTAGGCATGCAGGCATTACTGGTGGCAAATCATTCAAGTATACTTAAGGTACACTATTTTTCCCCTCATTTGTTTAATTATGTCTCACAGACACACAATATTCTCAAATAATAATAATAATCTAACTAGTGTACTAGTAATAATTCTTGCTACAGTTGTGTCAGACACAGCATTCTCTTATTTAGGGCTCAATTGGTACGCAGAGCCATGCAAGATGTATGCCTTCTAAACAAAAAACTAGGCAAAAATCACCCCATGTAATTCCCAGACCCGTAGAGTATAAACAGAGTTACGACATCTCCATTCACTACCATGGAAAGGTCTAATGGCGGCTGCTCTACATAGACTTCTATTTAGTAGCGGGACACTTTGTCCCTATTAAGCCTGCATAAACAGCGTCCAGCGCGCCGGTTTCTGACCCTCAATGTCGCAACTTCGATATTTGATGGCTATTCCTGGCGACCGTCTCATTTACTGTAGGCCTACTTGTCGTGCATTTAGTCTCTCTAAAGTTATATAAAATGTCATGCGTTATCGCACGTGTTTAATTGGACCTGCTTACCATGGAATACTGTAACTCTTGTTGGGGAATTGAGGATTTACTGGACCACACTTTTTTTAGTGACAACGTGACAAACGCTGGAGTTTATAAGGAAGGCATGAGAGACAATCAGTCTTGGATGATTATTGGACATCGCTTCCACTTTCAGTAAGAACATTTTTACATTGTGGACGAAGAGATTAAAGCAGGTGACAAGCAAATTTAAAAGAACGCTGATGCGCTAGGCCACTACAGTGCAGCGCGCACACACACACACACACACACACACACACAACACCACACACACACACACACACACACACACACACACAACACACAACACACACCACCACACAGTACACGTGTTTGTGTCGGCAAAACAGTAGGCCTATGCTCCTTATTGAGCTGCTGCTGCTTGCCGTCGCTGCTGTTGCTGCTCTGAGCTCAGTGCATATCCTTCGGTTGTTGTTGTAACCAAGCATTCGGTTTTATTCTGCGCATCTCCGTGCAAAGCATAGTTTATTTATGGTTTCGCCCATGAAATATGAGGATTGAGGAAAATCTACGTGGCTTGTAGTAGTAGTAGTGTTTACTATTAGCCGCTGCAACCGCACTGCCCCGCTGTAAAGTTGAAAGGAGGAGTGATTGTGGGGGAAGGGTGTGTTTGGTTAGATGCACGCTGACAACTGACCACAATGCCTGTATACAAAGTGATAGGCGACTGTGCTCCCGGACGCTAAGGTCCAAATCGTCGGATAATCACTTCCGAACCCAGCGTGCAACTCATAGCAGAATAGTAAGCACTCAGCAGAGATACGATCATTATAATACAATTTCGTATCGTCTTAGTTCGTGAACGAAATGACAATAGATTTTAGCTTAGTTTTTATTTTGTGAACTACATTTTCGTCTAGTCTTTATTAGTCAACGAAATTGCATATTGATTTAGTCCCAGTTATTGTTTATGCACGTGATTTTCGTTTAGTTTAGTCTCGTTTTGTCACGTGAGTAAAAATGGTCGTTGACGAACACATTTCGTTTTAGTTTTCGTTGACGAGAACAACTATGATGTGCAGACAGAAAATGTAAACTACGCACATCACTCACAGAAGGATGAAGCCACAACGTGCAGTCGGCTTATTCCTCATTCTACCCTAACAGAAGGAGGAATATACAACACCGGGCAATCTCAAGAAAATGAATTGCGATGATACTATAGTAACGAGTTACTTTTTGGAAATGTAACTAAGTAACTAACTACTAAATTGCAAAAATAACTCGTTAGGTTACTCCGTTACTAATAAAAACTAATCTGATTACGTAACGGCGTTATCAATAACGCCGTTATCCCATCACTGATCATACATCATGAACAGCTGAATTCATGTGATTGCTTGGTTGCATTTATGTCACATTTGGCGGACATTTTACATAATTTCTCCTTTCATTACTTGCCGTAGCAGAGCAGGTACTCCGATTGGCCAGTTTAGGTGATGATTGAATGACCTTTATAGCTAAAGTCATGAATATTAGCTCACTCCGCACACACACGAGTGTGCAGCGTTACGCACAGGTTTGCACTCTACCGAGGACCGATCTGGTTGTCAAAGGCAAACATGAGATGTGTCAGGAGGACAATATTTAGCAAACATTTTACCTTTCATTGTCAATTCTCCTTTCATTGTCAATGGCAAATCAAGTCCACAATGCATGACTTAAGGTTGTCTATTTCAAAATAGCCGAGGTAGGCCTAGGTATAAAGTGGTTTTATGTCAGATCAACATATTTAATGTCAGAACCGGCCAGCTCCAGATCAGAAGGGTGGTTGTGGGACAGGGTTTGATGAAGGCCAGTTCTTTCATTTTCTGGTCAGGTCGCCTGAGTCACATTCATTATCACCATCAGGGATCTTTTGCCACTTTTTGATGCTAATTATTCCAAAATTCCAAGACCACAGAAAATCTGCTGAATGCCACAGAAAGTTCTGTTTTTTGGGGGGCAATTGAGGTCAGAAATACCCCCCCCCCACCCCCACTAAGCAATGAGGACGATCATTAAGAAACCAGAAACCCTGACCTTAGCAGTGTCTCACACTTTACACACTATTACCAAACATCGATCACCGTGCTGAATCTCAATCCACTGATACTGCTCAGACTCAGCCTTTTGCACAGTGATCGGTGCGGAAAACCCCTACTTTTGCGTAATTTCACCATTATATCAAAATGAATGGGTCCTTTTGCCCCATTACTGCATATGACATATCCCATAAAAACCTCATTAGGTAGTCTATTAGAGACAGATGGAAATTATAGTCCTGGACTGTATGTTGACCAGAGAAAAACTGGATTCTGACTTTGTGGTGGTATATTGTTTGAATTGGCTGCTGAGTTCATTCATAGGAACAACGGCTATTTTGTTGCCGCACCGACGGGTGTGTGTCCTGCCCTTGCTTGTTTTAATAATGTGATAGCATCTCAAGAGCAACAGCGCTCACACAGTGAGAGAGAGAGAGAGAGAGAGAGGAGAGAGAGAGAGGAGAGAGAGAGAGAGAGAGAGAGGAGTCCAACCTGGAACAGGCTAGGAGGTCCTCCTTATCCAATCAATCACTAGGCCACCATTGGCTTCAGTACTACACACACCATTGGCTTCAGTACTACACACACACACACACTCACACACACTCACACACACACACACACACACACACACACACACACACACACACACACACACACCACACACACACACACACACACACACACACACACACACACACAACCGCAGAGCTCAAATGGGCGGCTTTCTGCCCCTGCTTGTCTCTGAATTATGCTGCTCAGATGACATACTCACACTTGTCTCCAAGAGGAGGTCATATTAGCACTAACCCTACACAGAAATGCATTCTATTCCCCAACGGTTGAAAACCCTGCATTGGTTGAACACTGACCTGCACATGATCACTATAGGCCACACCTGGGCATTTTGCGGCCCGGGGGCCAAATGCAGCCCTTTGGCTGACTCTGGCCGGCCTGTGAATGGTATACAACACGCAATACAATACCTTTATTCACGTTCACTTAAGTTTCCCTCCCGTGAAACTTGTTTTGGAGATTTTGGAAACAACCTCACTTTTTTCAATGAATAATAATACCAGTGTCAAATCAATGCCATTTATTACTTTTATAGAAATTTAATTAATATCTCGTAGAATTTACTTCAGGCTTTTGGCCCGGCCCTCCACAATATTTTCTGCATCTCACTTGGCCCCTTTGGAAAAATAATTGCCCAAATATATACATATTTTTGGACAGACCACGTGCCATTCTATACTGTGTGCAAACTGCAGCAACTCTAAGCTGTTTGGTTCGCAATCACCTCTGAGTCAAAAATAGATGCACACTTTCATTTTATGTTTTTTTTTTATATAAAATGTCCTTTCCTCATCGAACGACGTAGAAAAACATGCTCTATTTATACTGTTCTCCCTGCCTCGAAAATGTCACATCATGTATGTTGCGCATGTGGTGTGATATGCCCAGAAATTCATGGATGCATTTCCGACCTGACTGCCGCATGACACATCCAGTACGCACGTACGTATGCACGCATGCGTGTGTGCCCTGGAGTTGACCGGGACACTAGCAGTAAAAAAAAAAAACCCTCTTCATCCACAGAAGACAGGTTGCTGACGCTTCAGTTCTGTACAAAATACACACCCCACACTGCTCCGTGGACCTCCGGGACCTCCACCATATGCCAGACAGTGATCCTATGCAATAGCCACACCAGAACAGACACACACACACACACACACACACACACACACACACACACACACACACACACACACTAGACAGAAGCTGTTGATGTTATGTTATCTATGCTGCTGCATTGTCGGAAGGAACTTGCATACAGGTACATTCCTGTATATGCAAGTTGGAACAATAAACTACATAATTGACCCTTGAGCTTTGTCCACACTGCTGTGTGTGTTTGTGTAGCACAGCCTACCAGAGCATGTCATGCTCTCTGGATGTTGATTCCATCACGCAAAATGGACTTCAAGCCTTTAGCCGAGTTCATACTGTAGACCAGGGCAGGGCTTGACACTAACATTTGCCCGCTTGCCCGGGGCAAGTAAAAAAAATGGTGTGGGGCAAGTGAAGACTGCTACCTGGTTGCCCGATCGGGCAAGTGTGCTCTTGAAAAACTGGATTTGGGAAACAAAACAGCCAAATTAACATACACATCAAAATGACCTAATCTTCTACATTCTCTAGTTGTGTAGACCTGGGCTAATTAAGATGATGAATTTTAACTCTTGAGAGTGTAAAAATGAAACATTTCATTTTTACGTTCTCAAGAGTTAGACCTGGTTAACAAACTTAACTAGGGACCACCTGGAACCCTCTCAGGGACCACTGTTGGTCCCTGGACCACCTGTTGAAAACCCTTGGTTTAAAGCACCCAAGGAAGTAAACTTAAATGCAAAATTTACAATATATTTTTGGGGGGCAAGTGACCATGACCTGAGGGCAAGTAGAACCTGACTTACACTTGCCCGATGGGCAAGTGCCTCAGAGACCTTAGTGTCAACCCTGAGGGGTTTTCAACAGGTGGTCCGGGGACCACCAGTGGTCCTTGAGAGGGTTCCAGGTGGTCCCCAGGCTAAATGATGGAAAGTTTGTTAACCAGATGTAACTCTTGAGAATGTAAAAATGAAACCAAATGGACCCTTGCGGGTCCATTTGGTTTCATTTTCACACTCTCAAAAGTTAAAATATTCATCATCTGAATTAGCACTATCTAATTAAGAAGTCTACACTGTTTTGTTTGCAAAATCCAGCCTGGAATTGTGAACGAAACCAAAGGAATTCTTTTCGTTTAGGTCTTTGGGGCTAAAATGACATCAAAAGGTGGTCCGTGGCTCAACTGCTGAATAAATGGTGGTCCCTGGTGTCAGAAAGGTTGAAAACCACTGCTGTAGACATCTCTTGACTGCTCCTTACACTGACTACTGGGCTGCAGTGGACTGTATCATTAGATAGTGGATCTATTTTCTGACTCGGCTATTGTAGTTAAAAAGGTGGAAAAGGTCCACAGTTGATGAGTTCGTTTTAAAGGTCTGTTGTTGATTTAACTCTGTAGGCGTACGTATGAAATCTAAAACGGACTCAGGTATTTGCTGTGTATCCGGTGCCAGTGAGGATCCTGCAGGAAGAGAGAGACGTGTGGTTTTCTGGAAGAAATATATATACTTACAGTATCTGGTTCTGGTTCGTCACAAACTGGAAGTCTTCTCAGTCTGTGCATGTGTAAACCACTTGCTTCAGGGTTTTGGTTGTTGGTTAAATTGGAAGCAGAAATTGAGAGAAATGCTAACGTAAGTCCCTGTTTGTTGTAGCAAAGAGTATAGTAGTGTTTGTGTTTTTTTTTTAAATGACGT
>CM076981.1:3137530-3170030 GCA_039105355.1 Benthosema pterotum | reverse complement strand
CAATAGCTATCCTCTTTATCCTCTATAGATGAACTTTTCCCCTCCTGACCTTTTTGCTGACAAGACAGCGAGTGTGTGTGCATATACAGTATATATATATATTATTTGTATGCTATTGTGTGTGCGCGCATGCACTGCATTGTGCATGCTTATCTGAGTGTGCGTGTGTCTGTGTGCACTGTATGTGACTGTATGTATATTTGTCCACTACGTCGCATACTACTGTATCTATGCATGTGTGTTGCGTGTTACATGCAGTTGGGTGAGTGCATGAGTGTGTTTCTTCCCTCAGGGTTAACCTGTATGGGGGCGCGCGCGCGCACACACACACACACACACACACACACACACACACACACACACACACACACACACACACACACACACACACACACACACACACCCTCTATGTCATTGGTGCATGTGTAATGGAGAACCGGGTTGAGTCCTGTTCTCCTCCTTGCCAAGCACTGTAGTCAAACATGAGTTTGCTTTCATTCGCTGCCACTCTGACTTAGTGCATGTTTGAGGGAAAAGTGCAGAGACCTGCGTAGCTGTGTGCGTACGTGCATGTCCGTGCGCGTGCCTGTGTGTGTGTGTGTGTGTACTTGGGTGTGTGTTTTATTTGGATGTGTATCACCACAGGGAGGCAGAGCTTGAGGTAATGAACGTGCCGTTTGCTTCCAGAGTGCCATTCGTAGTAGCCTACTTTTTCTACCTTCGTTCAGCAGTGTAACACGTCGGGGGACATGACACGATCACCGATTCAACACACGACTGGACCCTGAGCTCGCACTCTAACTTAGCACTATTTCTCTCTCTCACACACGCAGTGCACGCATGCACGCACGCACTCACACACATGCACACACACTCACGTGATCAATAGCAGTCTTACCTCAGTAGTACTGAGGTACGTGTCTGTCTGTCTGTAGCCTATATATGCCTTTCTGCCAGTATCTGTCACACCAATTGCAGTCTGATTTAGCTAAGCCCCCTTGTCCAAACCATAGGCCAACCATTCCTAACTCTCAGCCTGTCACATTATATCAATCACAGTTTGATAGCAAGGGAGCATGTGTTTGTGTGTGTGTGGGTGGGTGGGTGGATGTGTGTGTGTGTGTGTGTGTGTGTGTGTGTGTGTGTGTGTGTGTGTGTGTGTGTGTGTGTGTGTGTGTGTGTGTGTGTGTGTGTGTGTGTGTGTGTGTGTGTGTGTGTGGGTGTGTGTGTGTGTGTGTGTGTGTGTGTGGGTGGTGGGTGGAGGGTTGCATGTTTCATGTGTATGCCTTCATTCGCCAAAAGTCCCTCATGAAAGGAGAGCAAAGCCCTACTATTAGTTTTTGTTGGCCCTCACAACTATCAAGAGCCATTTTTGTTTTTGAATCACTGTTAAACAAGGTATGCTGTCCAGGCAAGGTTCTGGTCCTCACACGTAGACTAAAAAAAGTGACTAGTCTGTGTATGACTGCACTAGGGGAGTGTGTGTGTGTGTGTGTGTGTGTGTGTGTGTGTGTGTGTGTGTGTGTGTGTGTGTGTGTGTGTGCGTGTGCGTGTGTGTGTGCGTGTGTGTGTGTGTGTGTGTGTGCGTGTGTGTGCGTGTGCGTGCGTGCGTGTGTGTGCGTGTAGCCTACATGTATTTTGCCCTAGTGTGTCTCTTGGCATCACAGGAACACACAGAAAGGGGAGGGCTCTGTTCTCTCTTCACTGCCTCACTCTGTGTTGTCCTACATAGGCGTTTGTTTGCTTTGTGAAGTGCTTACCCATGTAGAACCAGTCCAACACGCCGCCATTTGGTTATGCTGTCTTGTCTGTAGAATACCACTTACATACAGTATGTGCAATATGCATACTATACATATAGTCACACTCGGGTATTCATCGTCCAATCTGTTTCAGACCGTATTTAATGCCTCAGCTCATCATAGCTAATACAACTCTGCATGACGTGTCAACTCATCTTCTGTGTTTGTTTTTGGTTGGCCTCTCCTCTCCAAGAGTATACTCTGTGATATTCGTACATTCCCAATGCCGTTCACTTTCTATTATATGCCACAAAGAATGCCTCGTATCTCCTAATCTAGGGAACACTCTAGGGAAGCATCTCGTTTGGAATATTCCTGCTTCTAGAGGTACTTTAAATGTGACATCGTAATATAAAGATGGAATCTTAGGCAGTTTGGTTTCTTTCTGGCGGAATGGAAGGGGGGGTTTCAGAGTAAGACCTACACTGGCAGTACTAGCTTTGTTTTAGTAATAAATCCCATGGTTGTGTTAAGACGCAGTTACGGACCTATAGGGATTTGGAACCTGCGAAATCAGACTACAAATCGCTAAGGGTCCTTAATGATATAATGACTAAGCATGCATCATTTGGTACCTAACAGGACTTCTAGGCCTGTGTCCACCTCCTCTTTTACACCACTTAGAAGCTTTTATGGTCCAGCCATGGTAGCCAGCGGGGAGCATCCAGGAGGTGTTGTAAGCCCCAGCTTTTCACTGTCCTAGGTTAATGAGCTTCCCCACTAAAGTGGGTTGAATAGTTCAGCTGTATGGCTTTCTAAGAATACTGCAAATAGATCTGAGTCACACACGTATGCTGTAGAATGTCCTTGTAGAAATTACAGTACATGTTCTCAGTGATGTGTTGATGCACAGCCAGACATAGGAACATATGGCATCTGAATTGTGTAAATATTTTATTTGATTTTGTGTACATTATACCGTGTCATCTCTCGGAATGATGCTTTGAGTTCTTCAGATGTACTTTTACTGTACCAGTATATACACTGGGCCTCACACACTGTGCCACAATGAAGGAACAGAGCTTTTATCTCCAGTTTGTTAAAACCACAGCACATTTGTGAAACTGTTGTAATGAGGCTGTTTAACTGTGGATACTGTATGTATGTGATGCACTGTACTGTCAAATTACAAGACAAAGCCACAAAACGCTAGCTCAGTTTGCTGACATAAGATGCAATTTGGTGGTCATTGTCAAGAAGGCTAAGGACACTGAGGTCATCTTCTTCAGGCAGCCAAATTGGGCCACGTGGCTCCACAGTGCACACCTCTCCGTTGCTTCTGTTGGTCCCAGCATGTTTAATGTGAAAGCCATCTTACCCTATAAACATCTTGTACAAATATATTTAGTATACAAACATGACAGTATAAGACATGGCAGGCGCACACATCTGCATGGAGGAATGGGCAAGTGCTGGCACTTTGGCATGAGGGGTCAGATCGACATATGGAATGAGTTCTGCTGTAGCCATATATGGGTTGTGTCTTGAATGTACAGGGTTTGAGTTCAGATCAACATATGGCACGTCAGAACAGGTCAGCTCTAACTAAATAAGGAGATCTAAGGGTGACTGTGGGGCAGTGTCTTGAGTGTACAGAGTTTGATGATGTCAGATGAGGTCAATTCAACAAATGGAATGAATTATTATTGGCCATTCATGGAGCATGTCACAAGGTGTGATGGACTGGCTGACAGGTTTTCATAGTAAACTGTGACCTATGGTCGCAATAACCATATATGTGCCTTGATATGTAGAAGCAAGAATCACAGAAGTGTCTTAGGTGGAACGTGTTTATATCCAGTTTGTTTGGTCGGCTGCTTGCTCATCCTGCAAATTGGATTAGCCTCAGTTCAACTGCATTTTACAGAACTAGAAAGGAATCATAAAAAATGCATAGTTGGCATCGACTGATTTTAAAGATGAAAACACAATAAAGAGAAACTCTTTAATGTCTGTAGATCTTTAATGTATGTATTCACCCGAGCAAAACAATTTTCCCTTATGGATAATAAAGACCTAACATCTAATCTAATCTACACATTACTGTGGGTTACAGGTTACAATGCTCACACAAGAGGTGTCTATAAGCACGCAAAACTAGACATATGGGGATGATAGAATTTGTGTTTGGGATGAACAGAAATAATAAATATCCATCTGCAGGCTGGCAGAATGGCTGATTTAATTTAACTCTGCTCTGGTCGCAGATCTCTCTCGCTCTGTCTGTCTCCCCTGGTTAGCACCCATGCTCTCTTGACCTCATCTCACCTCTCTCTCTCTCTCTCTCTCTCTCTCTCTCTATCTATCTATCTATCTATCTATCTATCTATCTATCTATCTATCTATCTATCTATCTATCTATCTATCTATCTATCTATCTATCTCTCTCTCTCTCTCTCTCTCTCTCTCTCTCTCTCTCTCTCTCTCTATCTCTATCTCTCTATCTCTCTATCTCTCTATCTCTCTATCTCTCTCTCTCTCTCTCTCTCTCTCTCGCACGCACAGACACACCTCCCTTCCAACAATCTGTGAGTCAGGGCCACTTCATACTGCATTGAAGCATCTTTGAGAGAATAATATCTGTGCCAAACCATTATACTAAACAGGCTTATTTTGGATTAGAGGAAATGGAGAGTCAGTCAGCCAATGTGTCCTGCATTAGGCAAGTGCATTTATGAAGAAAAGGCACCTTACCCTAAAATACACCCCTTGTTATTTCTTTCAAAAGACCATGGATTGTATATGATCACCAAATATCGATGCTTTCGTTTGCTGTATGGGGCGTGCATTTAGACCAAGTTTACCAAACGTTATAAAGCAAATTGGCGGCACCTATGTTAGGTGCCGCCGACTCAGTCAGGTTGCCGACTCCCGTTCTAGATGAAGAATTCACCAATCCAGGGTATTATAGAAAAAGGAGATAGCAGCTTATTACACTGTTATAAGCTGTAATTACTTGACTATAATTTATATGTGCTATTTTGTTTTTTAGATCACCAAAACATTAAATTAGGCACCAAAATTATTTGTCTAGTATAATGGAGTAATGGTATTTTAAAGAACTGGTGGCAGCCATCTTGAAAAACTGACCTTTCTCATGGTCAACCTTTGGTCAACTTTTTAGGACGCCTAATACTAAAAGATTTGAGAAACCTTCTGTTGTATTTTTTAGGTTCAAACCATAATTGCACCTGTCTACCTCCAGACCCTGTCATTGAAGGGTCTTTATAGGAGTACAGACCCGGCCAATTATTTTTCATATAATTGGTTCTCAGTCACTATGCTCATTGTAAGATTTTATCTTATAAGAGAGCATGGTTATGGTTTAGTCTATGGGTGCGAGTCCACTCAAAATTAGGTAGCTATACAAATTGCATATAATGACATGCATAATCACTTCCTTTTTATCAGTCTGACAGAGACAACATTTTGTGGGACAGTTGTGGCCAAGGGGCTATCCTTTTACCACACAACCATAGAAGATATCTATTGTTTGTGTAGAAGAATGTCTCAGAGCCTCAGTTTGATGTCCTCATAAGTTTAATATCTCTCCGGTCCATATGGATATTTGTTCTAATGGTTAAAATGCTGGACTTTCACACGGAAGTTCAAATTCTGGGTGTTCCATAAGCATTCAGGTATAGGATACAAGTTATATGACTTGATCCGTGAAGCTGATATGAAATCAGATATGGTCATGGGTTCATGGCCATATATAGTACTATATAGTACTACGTAGTGTGTCTTCATGTATAGAGCATGTCACAAGACATGTCACACAACATCCCCATATGTCATCATGGATCTCTTTTTTTGGATATAACAGTGATTGTAGACAACACAATGCTTTGGCCGCAACAAACTTATTATCTGCAAGTGTAAAGATGCTTTTCAAAATAGAATTATCTTTTTATAGAACTGAAGTAATTTTCTGGGTGTTTCAATTGTGGGTTTTTCATATTGTATTAACTCATCTTTAAGGTATTGAGCCGAGCAAAACAAATTTTCCTTATGGATAGTAAAGACCTAAAATCCAATCTAATCTACACATTACTATAGGTTACAGATTCTTAATGCTAACGCGAGAGGTGTCTATAAGCACGCAAAAGACTGGACATTTGTGGATGATAGAATATGTGTTTGGGATGAACAGAAATAATAAATATCCATCTGCAGCTGGCAGAATGGATAATTTAATTTAACTCTGCTCTGGTTGCAAATCTCTCTCCCTCTCTCTCTGTTTGTCTATGTCTCCTTGTATCTCTCTGTCTCCGTCTGTCTCCCCCTAACAACCATGCTCTCTTGACTGAACCTCACCTTCTCCGCCACACACCCGTGCACATTAAAAAGCCTTTTTAGCAGGAAATCTCTTACGTAATCACGCGGATGTAACATTTCCCAATTGGGGGGCAGGAGAAAATGGTATGGGGGCGGCTTCATGAAGCATTTTCAGTTACAGGACTTTTATTAGGCAAATAAAACATCAATAATAACATCAGTTGTTGTTGAAGTTGCAACAGACACACAGCATGCATAAAGCTAAAGGTCTGACTCAGAGTTTTCTGTTTTCAATGATGAAATGCTATTGGTTTAGTGGTGCCACAATTGTAGTTAGTTAGTAGCAGTAGTAGTGTTTCAAATCATTTTAAATATAAGCACTTTAATTTGAAATATCCTGGGTTGTTTTGCATGCCATCGTGTTTGGTGGGGCAGACTGGGCATTTAGGGGGCATTGCCCCCCCATGCCCATGCCTAGATCCGCCCATGCATAAACACCGTCCTAACACACTGACACTTCCCAACGCGGCAGGATAACAATGCAGGTAATCTGAAAAGGGCAGGCGACGTGAGATTAATGGTATACTGTACGACACTCAAATTAAATATACCAGAGACGGGCATTCCAAGCGAGTGAGAAAGGGGGTTTCCACGTTACAACATGACAAATCATGTTTGTTTGTGATTGAGGGTGCATGCGACGCGCGCATGTAAGAGGATTACAGTCTGTTCACAGCCGAGGGTGCAGCCTGGGCCATTTCTGGACATTTCCAGTGTACACAGGGATTGACCGACGAGGCTTTACTCGCGCACTGTGTTATTGCATATTACCACCGAGCTTAACTCTATCCCTGCCAGTTTGTGACAACACTTCTGAAAATAGCTCAATCTGCCCTATAGGGCCCCATGATGTCTCCAGCTGCAACACCAGGATCTCCACCTGAGATGAGTCTTTTGCATTTTGCATTGTCTCACTGAAGTGGCGATCCATCTAGTGTCTTCTCTGGAACTCCTCTCTGAGTTCCATCTCCAGGGCCGGATCTAGGCATGGGCATGGGGGGCAATGCCCTCCTAAATGCCCAGTCTGCCCCGCCAAACATGATGGCGTGCAAAACAACCGAAGATATTTCAAATTTAACCCTATAACGCCGTTGGTATCATATATGATACACCAATTCTTCAACTGGCTCATGTTTCAGTGTAACCACTACTTGGTTCAAAAACCTGTTGTATCACATCTGATACGTCCCCTGCCCCACCTGGACCATACCATTTGCACTGCAAGTAGATACAGAGCCTCAGATGGTATGACCCAAAATGGCTGCCTCCATCTAATTTGCAACAGCAGAAGCCACTGTCCAAACATTTTGGTTTTGAGGACATTTTGGTGAGTTTTGCTTGTATATCTTTACTGATATTTTGAAATAAGGGTTGCATAATGTGATTGAACTTAGTCATTCTCAAAAAATATAATTTTAGTTTGTTGTTTACCACGTCTGAAAAGTATGTATCATATATGATACTACAGGTTTTTAGTACCATATAATGATGTATCATATATGATACTACAGGCTTTGGTCATTGCACACTGCCTATGGGAATATCTATTATGCTCTACACAACTTTCATTCTTATAATTATTTTTCTATCAATCAAACATGCTGGGCATTCAATGTTGTTATGCATGTGTAATAGAGAACATCTTTACTCAAATTCTAAATGTTGAACCCCAAACCCCAAATGCCTGACCTCACTGACCTGAATAGAGTACTACATAAGTACTACGTACAGTGAGTACAGTATACTCTATGGATACTACAGTGAGTACAGTGAGTACAGAGTACTCTATAGACAATACAGTGACTACAGTGAGTACAGTGTAATCCATGTACAATACACTGAGTACAAGTGGGTACAGTGTAATCCATGTACATTACGCAGAGTACAGTGAGTACAGTAAGTACAGTGTACTCTATGGATACTACACTGAGTACAGTGAGTACTGTGAGTGCAGTGTACTCTATGGACTCTACACTGAGTACAGTGACTACTGTGTACTCTATGGACACTACACTGAACACAGTGAGTACAGTGTACTCTGTGGAGACTACACTGAGTACAGTGAGTACAGTGTACTCTAGTACTGAGTACTAAGTTGTTAAGACCCAATGTATCATTTATGATACAATAAAAATAACATATATATACATGTTTTTTGAAAAAACTTTTTTTTAAATTTTCTTGTATGACCTAAAAAGAGTTCAATTTCAAAAAATTGGAATTTCTGACTTGTCCTTCATGGTTCAGGCTTTAAAGGGTTAAGTGCTTATATTTAAAATGATTTGAAAAACTACTACTGCTACTACAGCTGTGTCACCACTAAACCGACACCATTTCATCATTGAAAACAGAAAACTCTCTGAGTCAGACCTTTAGCTTTATGCATGCTGCGTGTCTGTTGCAACTTCAACAACAACTGATGTTATCATTGATGCTTACTTGCCTAATAAAAGTCCTGTAACTGAAAATGGTATGGAGGCGGCTTCATCGCCCGTGGCGCGAAGCGACACGGGCGATGAAGCCGTCCCCATATCATTTTCTCCTGCCCTCCCCCCCAATTGGGAACTGTTACATCTCGCTGGAATATATTGGTCGGGTTGTACACTGTCCCCCGTCACCGTGCTGCTGGCGTCCGCCCAGCGCCGCCCGCCCTGCTCTCCGCGCCACCCTGAGCGAAAACATAAAATGATCACATTACTTGACATGCTGACATCACTCCCACAGGGGAGTGTGTCGGGGGTGTGAGAGGTTAAGACTCGCTGAATGGCTACGAGGCGTCGCACAATGAGGTGGATTAGGCAACACTCGAGGGGCCTTTAGAGCTTTAGCCAGGGTGTTCAGCAGCTTACGGTGTCTACAATAACACCACATGCTGCAGCTCCAGCCTGTCTGAACTATAGCAGCTATAGCTAAAACCCTGGCAGGTCCATTTGGAAGTCGTACTATACCAAACCATTAGATAAAATGTATGCAATTTTTAAAAATGTCATTGTCAGAAGTCATCTTCTCAGGGACCTAGGATATTTCCCTTGTACCTTTATAGGTTAGAGACACATAATCCCCTCTTGATTATTGATTCTTTTTGATCCAACTGAAATTCTATTCTATTCATTGTATTTACGAATACTGAGATTGAGATTAGATCGAGATTAGATTTTGTTTGAGGTGAATTTGTGAAAGTTTCATTGTAGTTGATAATCTACGCATGTAAAAAACATTATGAAATGTAACTGTTGCACTTGCACCAAGTTTATTGGTTGTGAATATCTATCTAGAGACCTGCCTACTGTAAATCCACCGTGTTTCCTGCAGTTCTCAAAAATGGAAACCAGTATGAGAATGTGAAACTTCGATGTTATACACGCAGCAAAACTTTACGCCAACAGGACTTTTGCTTCATCAAACAAACCAAAACAATGTATCATACAGGTTGGGAAAGTGACAGTGGAATTGCAGACAATTCAATTCAATTCAAAGGATCTTTATTGGCATGAGAAAACAGATATTTTAATTGCCAAAGCAAGTGTCACAAAACAATAGTATAAAAACAGTTGAAAATGGGGGCAAATATACAGTTGGCAGGGGGTACAGAGTTTTGTAAACAGCGTTATTGCATTGTTTTACGTTGTATAACAGGTCATAACATGATATAACAGGGCATATAACTTTCTTTCCTCTTTTCTGTTTTTTAATACACAAACAGAACAGTTTTTTGCTACTTCAAGACAGATCATGCAGAATAAGAAGATAACAAACAGATTCACCATCTGTTTAAATGTAGCAGCTCTGTTTACATGGGAAAGTCTGGATAGTACAGATCATAGTCCTTAGGGTGGTTGTATTCCATTGTCTAATCTTGTTACGTCACAACAGTGCACAAATCTTGCTGCTGTGTTTGCACATTGTTGTATTTCTCGCAATAGGTATGGGACAACTGATAAAGGTTCATTAGAAACTGTGTGTATCAGTATACAATTTCACACAGTTAAATGACCTATCTATTATCGATTAAATCGATAATTTAACTGTGTGAAATTGTATTCCATCCTGACCCCACCACCGCTCACCCGTTTGGATTACTGCAGTGCCAGAGCCTCTGCCTCCATGCAGTGTAGGGAATTAAAAAGCGTGAGGGCTGGAGGGTGGGATGGAGGGGATCTAACACTCGACGTGTTAGTCAGGATAATGGTTTGGCTGTATTAGGTTGCCTGGGCTGATGCCAGCAGGCTCCAGTGGCCACTGTGTCAGGGGGATGCTGGAAAGGCACAGATATTAAACACAAATTAAATCCCTCCCTCCCAGGATTTCATTTCCACATGCAGCGCATCAGAGATGCACTATAGTGATTTGCCCGTAACTGTGACTTCCCTATAACCTGCATGGTTCTCTTACAACCCACTGTAACCTACTGTTTTGTTTTGTTACTGAAAGAAAGCGAACATAGAAAACAAGAGTGTGTGTGTGTGTGTGTGTGTGTGTGTGTGTGTGTGTGTGTGTGTGTGTGTGTGTGTGTGCGTGTGTGCGTGTGCGTGTGCGTGTGTGTGTGTCACACATGCATGCGCACACATGCGTACATGTGTGTTATTTCTGTGTGTTATGCTGGTTTGGTGGAGTAGCAGTGGCTGATGTCCCTTGTGTGATTCTGTGTCTGTGGTGTATTATTAAGCATCTACTACAGCAAGATGTGTGTGTGCGCACACACACACACACACACACACAGACACACACGCACTCACAGAAATATGAGAAGGTGAAATAAATGGCACAGCTTGGAAATGCTGCTGATGAAACGTCGAGCGCGAGGTACACAATGCGGAGGATGTCACACATGCGTGCGTATAAATGCATTACCACATCGACCCTATCAGCTTGTCCGTGACATGTCATACTTACGTGTTGCCGGATGTGCAGCGCCGCCAGGGGCGTTTCCCCGTGCGCGGCGTGGAAAAGACAGCGCCAGATGAAGCGCAGACCCCCGCGTGGCGCGCCGGGGTCGACTCTCCCCATCTGACGCGGCTCACCGTGCACCACATGCATCACCCGTCCTAATACCCTGCTGCCACCACAGCGCATGCCATTCCCTGCGTGTATGGACGGATATGTTTTACAGCATGTAATAACGCTAATGGGTTCCGTATGGAGGGTTCCGCATTAGAGGCTCATCAGTTCCTCTGTTGAAGGATGCCGTCTTGAGTGGGGGGGGGGGGAGTCCGCGGCACGTCGGAGAAACGCTATATGTCAGCCGGATAGCATGTCATGTCGTGGGCGTTGGGGTGTCGGCAGTGGGGGTGTTCTGACTTTAGGGTCCCTACCGGGGACACAAGTGCACCGGGAGTCCCCTCCACTTGCCTGGAGTTGCGCATAGTATATAGTCCTATTTCACCTCTTCTTCCGGGTTGGTAAAGTGTGACAGACCGGGGGCCTATAGGCAATGCACTTTGTATCGCCTCCATCAGATGTACTGGTATTCCCTCCGGAAACGATATTTTTCAACCCATATACAACAGCTGTTTCTTTCACAGTAGAGCGTAGGTCATGCTCAGTGTGCACTGTGTATCTAACCCTTTTCCTACTCGGTTCTGGGGGCCTCTGTTAGAAGCACACACTCTCTCTCTCTCTCTCAACCTCTCTCTCGGGCTTTCACACACAAATGTTTCTATTACTATTATTACTTTGCCGAGCACCATCACAGATACTTTCATGTTTCTCTGTGCACCCTCTGTCTGTCTTGTCTCCCCCTCTCCCTGCACGTGGTGTGTGTGTTTCTCCAGAGCTGCAGAGGGAGGGGAGCATTGAGACTCTCAGCAACAGCTCGGGTTCCACCAGCGGCAGCATCCCGCGCAACTTTGAGGGCTACCGCTCCCCCCTGCCCACCAACGAGAGCCAGCCCCTCAGCCTGTTCCCCTCGGCCTTCCCCTAGAGCGCTGCTGCTTCCCAAACACTGGGTCAGGACCCATCCGTGGGTCACGGGCCAATTCTTATGGGTCACGACTTTTTTTTTTTTCTTAATGATATATTTTGTTTTCTCAAAACAAACAAATCTATGAAATTCCATGAATAATGATAATTAATTCGTGAAAATATAGCTGATCTACAATCTCGCAGAGTGGTGCGATATGCTACTAGTTTGGGTCTTCGCCTGCAGGCAAACGTCTATCATCTGTCTTCTGGGTCTCGACCTGAAAAATGTGGGAACCACTTACCTAGAAGACACATGCACGCACACACACGCACGCACACACACACACACACACACACACACACACACACACACACACACACACACACACACACACACACACACACACACACACACACACACACACACACACACACACCCCTCCACCCCTCCCATTCCTGACTACCTCCACCAGGGAAAGGTCTCTAGAGATGCTAGAGAGAACATACTAGAGTCTTGTTTTCAGTGCGTCATAATGTATGCCGTATTCCTGGTTGATAATAATGATGATGATGATGATGATAACGACGACGTCCCTTCCTCACCCTGGGCATTGAATCTTTCCAGGTGAAACATTTGGCTTCTTGGCTGAAATGGTGGGTTGAAAACCCGTTAGAATGTCAGAGGGTCCTTGAGCAGGACACTTGAACCCATCCATTGCCTTGCTCCCTCGCAGTGTGCCAGTAACTGTGTTCTCCATAGCAGCAGCAGTGTGTATGAAATGCTGTCTCGTAGTTCTTTCATTGTTTTCTTAGCTCAAACATTCATGCCTTTTGATTCCCTTGTGTTAACTGAAGACACACTAACTAAATGTCATTACTAATTGACTATTGAATATTTTTTCCACAGTCATTTCAGCATTTTCTAAAGTTAGGCGTGTATTTTCTGACTTTTACAATTTGTTTCAATTGGTCTAACTAATAGTTGCTCGTTGTTGATGTATTGCAGCCATTGCCATAAACTGTGTAGATTAACAGTACCCCTGCGTTGTGTAGATTAACAACTGTTGACCAAATTTTTCTTTCCATCAATAATTATATATTATAAAATCCTCTCCCTCTGTCATTGTATTCCCTTATGGGACTCTATGGATTTGGCATTCTGGCTTTGATTATATGAGCTGTTAATCCATTTGCCTGTTTGTCTAATAAACACATTATATTAGTCAGCTTGCTTTTCTAAGCTAAACTTGACCAGAATGTCTGACCTTTTGGAAAGTTGCACTATGAAAAATGAACAAAAAGAGACACCTTAGATTACCAAAATAATAATCAAAATGACAGAAACGGGTTATAAATATTTTTACACTGATAAAGACTCGGTGTATACCTAAACAATAATTGTAAAAAAAAAAAAAATATATATATATATATGAATCTTACAATCTTCCATCTCTGGCAGACGGTCTCTGTATTGATGCATGTTGAAATGAGCCAAGTCACTGCTGTGGTTACTGAGTAAATGAATGGGAGTAAAAAATAACTGATCTTACTTATTTAGAAAACACATGCTTGCTAATGTTTGTAATATTTGTTTTGTAAAATACTGAGCAGTTCTTACTCTCCGCTCAGGCAAATGTAATAACAAGACTTGAGAAAATAAAATTGCCTATAGTATACCTTTTCAAAGTTCATCTGGATTTATTTTTAATTATCCTAGCTGAACTGATACTGACATAATGCTGAACTTTGATACTGACCATATTACCGGAACGATACTGACATGATTCTGACACACGATAGTCTCACTTGCACATGCACAAATACTTCACAAGAGTTTCACATACTTTCACAAGAGGGCTAGCACGTAATCGACTTCGGAAGGGTGAACTATAACTATTTATAAATCCTAATGTGACATAAATTTGGAAAAGGCTACGCAATAAGGTTGTCATATATGAATTAACATAAATAATTTAATGTCATTGCTATCGTCCATTGCTAAAGTGACTATTGAAAGAAAATTATTTAATATTTTCCATATTTTTCTCATAGGTGGAGCTGTGGCAAAAAAGCTCCAGGAAGTGAGCAATTTTAGCTATCAAAAAGAGTGTTTGGTGGTGGTTTGTCAAAGAGACAGTACTAAACTATAATCAGACAATGATGAACCACAGAGTAGTACAGTGGGTCTGGAAAACTTTAAGACCTGAAGGAAGAAAGGTTCGGTGCAGGAATATTTCTGAGGGTTAGCAATGAAACCATTCTGAGCATTTGGACAAACCTGCATGACTTTAACATTGGGTGAGTAACAAACTTTTTTGAACAATACATTGCTTTTTTATTTTCTGACTATGGATTAGTTGTTTAAAAAAATAGAAGAGCAAAACAGAAGAAGAACAGGACAGGTTTTTTTTGTTACTTTGGGAGTATGTTTTTGATAGTTGGCCATTGAAGACATTGAAAGGAACTTTGCATTGCAGGACATTGAGCATTTTATTTGAAATCTACTGTTCAAGTGAATTATTGTTTTTGTGTGAGGAAGATTAAATCAGTAAAAACAAACATCATGATCTTTCTAGGTCGTCCACCTGCGAGCCTTTCATCGTCACTTCGGTCATCCGGGTTCTCCATACATCTGAACAGATCATTGGTGCTTTGCGTGTGTTGACACTATGGCACTAACCCCAGAATACTGGCCTTAATGCTGATACTATAGTACTAGTACTGACAGCATTATACTGACAACAGGATATTCTCAGTTACTCACCAGGACACTGACACCAATACAATGACCAGGGTACTGACACCAATACAATGTTCAGGGTACTGACACCAATACAATGTCCAGGGTACTGATGACCAGGGTACTGACACCAATACAATGTCCAGGGTACTGACACCAATACAATGTCCAGGGTACTGACACCAATACAATGTCCAGGGTACTGACACCAATACAATGTCCAGGGTACTGACACCAATACAATGTCCAGGGTACTGACACCAATACAATGTCCAGGGTACTGATACCAATACAATGTCCAGGGTACTGACACCAATACAATGACCAGGGTACTGACACCAGGACACTGACTAGAATACCTCAGAGATTTGCTGCTTCTGGCATTACAGAAGAGAATTATTTTTGTACGTCTCTAAATGTCTTGATGAAATGTACCTGGTGGCCACATTGTAAACAACCTCTTGTATTTCCACTCACAGTTTTTGTTGTACTTTAACTGTACTGTGAATCTCCAAGCTGTTAATAAACGTCCCATTCATTCATTCATTTATTCAACCTAGCACATGTAAATATAATCAAATAGGCTTACCTGCCATTGATGATAATCATAATAATATTAAAACTTCATTTATATAGTTTATTTATGGCATTTGCATTAATGTAGATACCACAAAAGTAAACATTTCCGTGAGTTGTCATTCACCAGGGAGTTGGACCTGTCTCAAGATGCCTCCTACTCTATTTTATTTTTATTTATTCCACTCATTCCAAATGTTTTAAATGTGATCACTTGAGAATAAAATGACATAGCATTTAAAAGAAAAGAAAAGAAAAGAAAAATAACCATCACCATAAGTACCTTGTACAAATCTGTCTCAAATTTAAGGTCTAACAAAATCGAAGTAACAATTTCAAATACATCTCTGAGTTAGTGTGCATGCGTCCGTGTGTTTCATCTGCAGCGTCTCTTAAACCTCCACCAAGTTGCACTCTATCTTCCGAGTTACCTTCAGTAATCAGAGCCATATTTGTAACCGTGCAGCCTACAAAACAGTGCTGGAAAACATGCTGCTCATGTTGCTGTTTTGTTTTCTTTGAGATGATGCTGGAATCATTCACGGCTCTGGCTGAAAAAGGTACTGAGAGAGTAATCGGCCCTTTAATTCTTTGGCTTGGTTATCTAGAGTCACACTGTGTGTGTGTGTGTGTGTGTGTGTGTGTGTGTGTGTGTGTGTGTGTGTGTGTGTGTGTGTGTGTGTGTGTGTGTGTGTGTGTGTGTGTGTGTGTGTGTGTGTGTGTGTGTGTGTGTGTGTGTGTGTGTGTGTCCGTCTCCTCAGCTAGACAAATACATCCTGTAATGATCAAGGCTTGTTTGTTTGAGTGTTATATTCTCAGAATTCCAGCAACACTATGGCAGAGTCAGCTTTAAAATATTATAATTCCCCAGGATCGAGTTTCACAGCAATAGGACTTAGGTTTCATCTCTTTGATCAATATGTTGAATAAGACTACAGGACTAAAATTATCACTTTAATGAATTCAATTCAAACATGATAAAAAAAGGAACCAAAAATAGATACGGTGAAACAAATAATATTCAGTTAATTTAGCTGTTAGCAAAATTCACTCTGATGGTTTAGATACGTACACCTTTGAAAATATATACTGTATGTCACTCTTCATAGTCAATCTGTTTAGATCTAATACATTAGTTTACTTGGAGAGATACAGTGCCATGCCTCCAAACCCACGATAAACAAACTGACAGCATTGAGTTACATGAAGAAAGAGAATAGGTTGTTATTTTTTTCCTTAAAGTCCTTTATTGATACATAATATATACATATATATACAAGCTCTTTATACAGTATGTAAGCTCTATATATATAGTTTATGGAATTCATATAAAACTTCATACATTATGTATATACAATTAATACACATATGCATGCATGCATGCACGCACGCACGCACTCACACACACGCATGCACACACACACACACACACACACACACACACACACACACACACACACACACACACACACACACACACACACACACACACACACACCTCATGTGTTAATATACAACAGAGCTAGCTAACCTGCTTGAGATGATTCCGGTCGCTCTACAGAGCAAAGCGTTCCTTTAGGCATATTAAAAAAAAAAAAAAAAACATAACAGCGTTTGAGTGTTTAAAACAATTCGGGAATGCGATCGCATAATTAACAGTTTATAACAGTACAAATCAAAAACGCAAAAGAGATTTTAGTTCCCCCGCATCAGATAATGATCAGCCGTGTGTCTCTCTCTCTCTCTCCCTTTGTCTCTCTGGTGTGCAGAACACTTACCTTAGTTTAGAGACAGTTGGAACCAGCCATGGCCCGTAGAAAGACATAGGACAGACTGTGGCAGGCTGCCATGGCTCTCCCCTGCTCTGGGCTGTATGTGTGCCCACTGTGGGCCCCCAGAGCCTGTTGCATGTGTGTTATCCAGTGGCCTGAGCTGCATGCCAGCGTGTCCCATGCATGCACAGCCAGAGGGGGCAGAGCCAACGGCCCCTGGCTGTTGTCTCCACTGTCTGATAGCATCCATATAGTCTAACCCTGTGAATGGACACAATACAGCAGGATGTAAGGTGAAGCACTTATACAAGCAAACAGCTCTGGCCTTTTGTTTGATCAAACATCTCATTCTGAAAACACACCATGCTGAAATAGGCTGTCACTCTGAATAGTATAGTATAGTAGTATAGTATAGTATAGTATAGTATAGTATAGTATTGAATAGTATAGTATAGTAGTATAGTATAGTATACAGTACTTTATGTAGCCTAGATTGCATTCATGCTTTATCAAGTTTTTTGTAACAGTCTTTCTATTTTTGTAATGTTGAAGCACAAACATGTTTATTATGTTGCTAAATCTTGTTTCCTTTTTTCCCATTTCGTTTCCCTTTCTTTTCTTTTCTTATCTCGTTTTAGCTCCATACAGTCATTTATGATAATTGGGCAGTTACCCAATTTCCTCTTAATTAATCTATTATGTTTTGACGTGATATGGATAGGATGTGTGACGTTTTGTGTTGCTATGTTTTTAATTTCATCATCTGCATTTTCTACGTGGTCTACATAACAGAAATGTTTTATATTAAAAACAAAAGCTAATGACCAGCTATTTTTTCAGTTTGTTTCAAATTAACTGCCATGTTAATTCATATCAAATAGATGCATTCTTAATTCTTAAATGTCTACAGTAAAAAAAAAACTTTGCAAACATAGAACTTTAATTAACACTTGACTTCTTATTTTATTATTGCTTTCTTCAAGTTCAAATTTGAATTTTAGGTTTGAATTGAATCACATGTTATTTAAATATTACAGTACATTACAATTACAATTGTGCTATATGCTATAACCTATAGTCTATCATATTAAGATCGCGCTCCAGGACCGAAATATAGGCTAATTATAAATTAAATAGCGCTACATCAACAAGCTTATACTTAAAAAACGTTATCTTTAGTCTACATAACATTTACCCTAAAGCACAGTTTGTTCCCCTTGATTGAGTTTACATTCTTTATAAACAAAGTTATGTCTCTCATATGACGCTATGAGACTGAACATAACAGAATTGAATGAGTGTATACACAGAGTATACAGACACCTATAATCCTGTTATCGGCAAATAAGATTATTCTGATTATGTGTGCGCTTATTCGTAAGCCGTCATGTGAGAGCTGACATATATTAACACGCAGAAGTGGCTTTTTCCACCCCCTCATTGAATTAAAGTAGCGAAATAAATGCATTTCCCCCTGACTTCAGGTAATTTCACATCGCCTCCTGTAGGCTATAATGTGATTCTATATGTTCGGTCGCATGAGATGGAAATTGAATTTGGAGACGCTGTCAACAAGTTAGGCCTGTAAAATAAACATATGTTGGCTGCTAAAATGTGCTATATCCTTATCGCAAAAAACAAGTGTGTGAAAACAATAACATGATTCTTATAGTGGTCTCACAACAATCGTTTTTAAAAGATACAGAAAAAAATGTTTTCAGTTAAAACGTTAGCCTGGTGTGTAAATGTCCTTACTCATTATATATTTAAATTATTTTTGCGACGATATAAATAATATACAAAACATCACCAAAGTATCAATATAGTATCATATTATTGGCAATATTTTAAACCTATAATTGATCTCTAGAAAATAAATAAATTGGATAAGGGTATAGGCAATAGGCTTATGAAAGAAAAACAAATGGCCTATACAATGTAACTTGATTCGCTGCTGGGAAACGTTTAGATTAGACGAAGTGCAACGAACGTTTTTCGTACGAAATAATCATAATGATGAATGATTAGCCCATGGATCCATTCGTGTAGCCCATTTTAAATGAGGCATTTCACCTATGGAGTTATAAGAGGACAAATGCCACTGATGCCGTTGTACCTGTGATCTATGAAATACTCATAATCTATCTAGGTCTATTTCATTTTTTTTTTTACAAAAAACTCGAGTATTTTTTAACCTGTTTGTGATACAATTCTGCCTTTTTTCTTTCCCCCCTTTTTTTTTTTTTTTTTTTTTACATCTGACATGCCACGGCAATGATCACACAGAAGATTTCGTGGGGAAAAGGTATCTGGGGGGGGGGGGGGGTGAGTGGGGGTCTAGTGGAAAATATATGGTAAGGCGCACAACCTTCCGCCGTTCCGCGCCATGGCGCACGCCTGCAGCGCACTGTCGCCATCAGAGTTATATACCAGCAGCTAGCCGCCGGCTGGTATAATGCGCCATGAAGTGAACCCACCTGTACGGCGCAGACCAGACCAGACCTGACCAGGGCCCACTGATCAAAGGCACAGGGGCTAGGAGGAGAGCTCTGTCGCCGGCCAGCGAGCAGCAGGAATGTCACCTGTCTGTCGGCTGGGCTGTCGCATCGTGATCGTTCTCTCTATACCTCCGCCTGGCGCTGCCAAAAGAGTCAAAAGGGGCAGATGTTTAAAGGGGAATCCTACCCATTTTCAAAATGTCATTAATATACCTTAACCTTATAGATGTTGTGTGCACATGATAAAAAGGTTTCCCCCTGCATTCTGTGTTTCGAGGGGGTTTGGGACAATACTGTGTGCATGTAATGTATTTTTAAATCACCGCACACATGCAATTTTCCCTCTGTCTTATAATATGAGCTCACTCGCCCGCCCCCGTCGTAATAAAATCCTGCTATTACTTATGTATGGCCAGAGAATGGTAGACTGCCACTTTATCACTGGGAGAGAGCGGTGAGTGAGACCCATGGGATCATTCTAGCGCCCCCACCTGTTAACCCAGCCTACCTGCCTGCTCCTGCCAGCCACTCACACCTACTGTATACACCTGTATAATACACTATACATGCTAAGTTCATCCACGCTGCATGTGGGCTTGTACATTTGCGACTCTGCTATTTTGAAATTTCAAGCGTATAACAAACACCGTTGTGGTATTGGATTATTGCATGTGTTCAATCTTTACTATATGTCAAGGGAGGACCGTTGTTTATTCAGCATTTGAGCCACGGACCACCGTTTTATGAGATTTAGCCTCTCAGACCCAATGCTATATGATGTGGTATCATAGGGGAGATTATAGGCAAACGTCAACATGCCTCTTCTTCCACATTCTCTAATTAGACGTCTTGAAAATAAGTAATGTATAATGTAAATTATCTACCGATTTGGTTGCGTTTAAACTCTCAATTAAGAGTGAACATCTAAGGGTCCATTTGGTTCCCGTTTAGTAAGGGGGACCACCTGGAACCGCTTCCGGGAGGGCCCGGACCACTGGTTGAAAACCAGTGCATTAGTATTGTGCATTTCTCACAATGCTTAGATCTATATGCTCCGTGCGCAAATATCAAATGCATGGGCTATAGGTTCTCTGCATGAAATTAACCATGCGGCATTCACGCATGGTTATAATTTCAGAATAACAGTTGATATATTGTAGGCTAACCTTTTAAGCAAGGTGGGTCAGAAGGATAAACTACGCAGAATGTCAAGCTGTTTATGTTTGGTGTAATTGCAAAACCGTCATTCTAAATGTTTGACACCAATCGCCATTCAAAGTGACATTCCTGACTATTTTAATACACATTGAATGCACCCTGGAGGCATATACTTACAGTTGTTTATTTATTCTCCATTGTCTTTCCCTGTCCCAACTCTTGCTGTGTGTAATGTTCTGAGAATAAGTGTGAATGGATGTTATAGGATGCACATTCATTCTTTTGCATTGTTCACAATAATTATAACAATGATTTAGGCTAATTGCACCCACTTTTATCAACTTGCACAAAACTAATAACAAAAACATTTACAGTGACTCTTTTGCGCTCCATCCATTCGTTTGCACCTGTAGTGTGGTGGGACCATATAGCTGGTTCATTTATACAAATAATTAATTAAATGAACAATATAGGCTATAATAATTCCTCGTCACACACACACTGTGTGTGTGTGTGTGTGTGTGTGTGTGTGTGTGTGTGTGTGTGTGTGTGTGTGTGTGTGTGTGTGTGTGTGTGTGTGTGTGTGTGTGTGTGTGTGTGTGTGTGTGTGTGTGTGTGAGAGAGAGAGAGAGAGCGAGCGCGGGTACTATTCGGCCCTGCAGTGAAGTGGACAGCTCATGGCGGCCGCCCCGCTGACTCGGGTCAATGAGACAAACACGAACCCGAAGACGAGCAAATGATGCCAAGTTCACAGAGCTATGATGAGGGCACCGATAGAACAGCCTGCGTGGGCTCACAATACATGCACCCCCCGGCACTAATGAGACGAGAAGAAACGGGGAGCAATGCAAACAGCCAGGCAGGGGTGGACTGGGCGAAAAAAATCGGCCCGGACATTTTTAGCGTGATTTGTCCTAGACCGGCCCACCACAATTCTACCTGGTAGCCTATAGTTGGTTAACCAGATGTAACTCTAAAGAGTTAAAAATATGCATCTGAATTTGCCCAAGTCTGTTTTGTTTCCCAAATCCAGCCTGGAATTGTGGACCAAAAAATAAAGTTTTGGGGTCTGTGGAGGATAAAATGTTGGTCCTCCGTGGCTCAAAATTCTGAATGGGCCCACTAATCCCAAAAAGGTTGAAACCAGTGCTTTTAATCATGACGTGATACCACTGCCCCCCTAGGGGTCGTGGCCCACCGGGAGACCTCCCTGTACTCCCAATGGTCAATCCGACCCTGGTAGAGAGAGACAAGGGGAGGAAAAGCGAGAATGAAAGAGGAAGGGGAGGAGGTGGTGGTGGTGGTTCGGGGGCCACTGGTAGCCAGAGGAGGAGGAGGAGGAGGAGGCGCTGGGTGTACATGTGACAAGGGGAAATATGAGGGACTCTGACAGGTCTTAAACGGTCTGGCGCCAAGGCCTCCGTCTACCCGCTATATTTAGCCGGAGAGATGATGCAGGGAGATGGGAAGAGACGATGAAGAGATGAAAGGGAAGCAAAGTAACAATGTCTGAGCAGCGAAAGAAGAACAATATACTCGATTATAGACAAATAAGCCCCGTACCCCGTTGCACCGGCCCCGTTATTGCAATTAGGCAATTCTTTGTGCCATATCACTATCGCAGGTCGCCAAAAAGTGATCCTTATTGTGGCGCCGCGTAGCCTGTTAGAATTTCTTTACGCCCCCCCAAGTATTGCAATTGAACAGATTCTATTGAGCGGACGGTACAAGGGCACCGGGTCTACTCTAATGAAGCTGTCTCTGGACCCGCGGATCGAGGTGCCCTTTGAGTTCACAGCCTCAACTTTATACGACATGTGGGTTTCAACCAGTGGTCCTTGAGAGGGTTTCAGGTGGTTCCCAGCTAAATTATGGAGAGTTTGTATTGCCAATTGGACCCTTAGAATTGTTACCTTGCAACTTTTCCTGTTTATCTCCACTGAATGCAAAGCATGGAGTTGTGGACACAAAGACAACATTTTTGGAGTTTTGGTGTGAGAGGCTAAATATCATTAAAAGGTATTGTCCGTGGCACAAATGCTGAATAAATAATGGTCCCTGGTATATCAAAATGGTTGAAAGTCACGTAATGTTTTTTTTTTCTCTTCCTTTTTTTTGTAATGGTGCGTTAATGGCCCACGGTGTATATAGGATCGTGTTTAGACACGTTTGACGCTGAGGAGACAGAACAAATAAATGGTGACTAATTATCAAAGTGTTGTTGATATAATTAGCCAGTTTAGTTTACACACGGAGAAAAGCCCGTTAGCTGCCTCCATATGTTGCCAATCTTTTTCTACTCAAAACGTTTTCAGTTCCAATACAGTCAGACGTTATAAGGCCCTGGATAACTGCTCAGCTATGAGGTTCCCTTCGCTCAGCACCGGCTCGAGCTCCATCCCTGTCATTCCATAAATCTAAGGTGTAGCCTTTGAAATTAAATTAACTGTCTGGTCAAATACATATATAGGTCTACATTTAGCTCTGTTGGCGAATATTGAGCCATGACATAACTCACAGATCACTATTAATAATAAACAAAAAAAATGTATTTTTTCATGATATCACTGTGTTAAGCCTATACGACAATATTTGTTTTTATTGTAGCCTATTAATGTGTTTAGCTTTCAATGATGGCAACATACGAATGGATAAAAAAAAAAACGTTCTTATATGAGCATGCACTGTGCACTGACACGTGGATATTTGTAATTGGTGAAATGCAGACATTATAGCCATAGTCTTTGTGTCAATTCAGTTAACCAGTGCTTTATTCACACTGCAAAGAAAACATGCACTCCTTTGTCTTCATAAATGCCAACGTGGATTTGTATTTTTTCTCGTTTTCAGAGTCCACTGTCTTATAGCCAAAGCTATAGAGCTTAATCAATAAGTAGGCTAAATCAATAAGTAAATAAATTTAATTTTACCCTGCTGCAGTGCAAACGTTAACATATTTTCAATTGTTAAATAATATTTGTTTTCATGTGACCTGCACCCCCCCCCCCCCACACACACACGCACACACACACACACACACAACACACACACACACACACACGCACACGCACACGCACGCGCACACGCACACGCACGCACGCACGCACGCACACACACACACACACACACACACACGCACGCACGCACGCACGCACGCATGCATGCACAAAACAATATTTCTCTAATATTCTGACATGCACGTTTATAGCTCGGGCAATTACCACGCGCAATTACTTTAATTGAGAACTTGTAGACCTGTGAATTTGAGTGTGTAGGTTCGCACGGGGCCAAAGGGGTTAATAGGAAATGCGTCTGTCTCTGTGACAGTCTCATTCAGAAGGATTATCAGTTTTTGTTTCAGTTTTATGTCGAAGTGACGATGTTCTGCATCAAGACAGTGGAAGTGGTGGGAGGGGAGGAGAGAGGGAGGGAGGGGGGTCCAGACCAAAGTCTGTCCGTTCCGATAAAGCTGCTGTTTATGCAAACTCACATTTGACACAAAGTAATAATCGGGGGGGCTTTCTTGTGCCTTAAAACTCGAGCGTAAGCCGCGGCTTTGGCTCGGACGCAGAGATGGCGACGGGGATTGCAAAGGCGCTACCAAAAGACTTTGGGGTAAATATGAAGTGACAAGAGACTGCTCTTATTGTGGCGCGTACAGCCGACTGGCGCCAAGCGGCTCTTTAACAAACTGAGTCCAAGTTAATCAAGGGCCCCGAGAATGGATTTTCTTAAAGGAACACACAAAAGAGTGGAGAAAGCAGATTGAGCGTCACGCGTGAAGGTATGAAGTGTTTCACATGTAGCTACACGGTTTGACAAACACTAGCCTACACACCACCGCCAGGCTGCAGGCGGAGGGCGACACCACAGGAAAACATCCGTAACGACTGTGTAATACATCATCCCTTCGGTGCAGGGTTTGATTGAAGTGAGAAATTGTATATAAGAACTCTCTGGCGATCTATTGTTATTGGACTTGGGCAGCACTTTAAAGGGGAAGTCCACCCATTTTCAACATTTTAATATGTCATTAATATAGGCTACCTTAGAGATGCTGTGTGGACATGATAAAAAAAAGTTCCCCCAATTCTGTATTTCCTAAAAATGGAGGTCTGAAAAGAAATCATTAACATGGTGAAATACATCTGATGACAGCATCAAGATGTATTTCACCATATTAATGATTTTTCTTTCAGACCCCTTTTTCCTGAGAGGGTACAAATGGAACCAAATTTGGTTCAAATTTGTATCCTCTCAGGACATTTTTGAAAATGGGTGGATTGCCCCTTTAATGCAAACATCATTATGTTATACTGAATTTTAAAAAAATACATTTTAAAAACATGACGACATCATACAGGGTTGAAAAGGAAATCTGTCACAATATGACAACTGCGGCGTATTCTTTATAACGCCCACTAAACAGAGGAGATTACATTAAGGAAGTGTTCGCTTCGAAGTAGAAGCACAACTCACCACTTTCGCTGTGCAATTTCATTCATGTGTTTTCTTTTCCTCTTGCCTCCACGCAGCAGCGAGAGGCGCATAGCAGCATCTGGGTTCGCGTGTTTCGCATGCGTGTTTCGCATGGCCCCGCGGGCACTGGAGCCCATTTAAAGTGGCAATGTCCGCTTTATTAGCTGCTGCATGCCTCTTCTCCGTCAAGTCGTTCACGAGACAGCAGCGAGTCAAAGAAAACGACTGATAAATCGCTCTCATAGCCCGGAGGTGCATGGTTTAATTCTCACGAATAGAGAGAGAGAGAGAGAGAGACAAACACAACATGGTCTGGTGTATGCTATCATAAATCCGGTCCGCTTCGTGCGTGATAGGCTATGCTCGCCCGGGGGTAAAAATACAAACAAACAAAAAAATGACCGATAACATAATAACAATTATGTACGCATATAAGCTTTAAAATAAACATGGAACGGCGATACTAAATACCCTATAATCGCAATAATACGTGATGTTTTGAGTTGCACTATAAACAGAGCACCGATATTTGTCGATAATTACTGCGATTCCGCGGAACGGTGATCAATTCAGACTTTCAAGCGGTGGGCAGGTTAGTTTCTCCGGAGGTTCCACCGAAAGAGCACCTCATCGACATTATAAAACGCAAGCCGATGGAGGTGATATCTCCACCGGCCAAGAATTGAGGGCTGACCCGGTGTTTGGCTTGGAGATGGGGGTGGGATTTCCCGATCTTTCTTGTCATTGGTTAATATTTTATTCTGTTGACATGTTTTCGTACTACTAATGCCTCCAACACCTTCTTGTCCACCCCCTCTTCTCGAGTCTGGCCGGAGCTGTCAAAACCACGCCTATAGAGGCCCACAATTGGTCCAGAAAGCGTAAAATCAGCAATCAAAGGGGCTTGGTTCATTAGTGCTGGGATCGAGGCAGGAAGGACATGTGAGATACTCACAGTTCTACAGTGAACGGGGCAACATCTCACCAGTCCAACTCCGGAGCCGTCGTGTGGAATGATCGCACATTCGCACCGTCCAGCCCTCCGACATAGAGAGTGCATTTTTCTGAGAGGGACCGGCGAACACACACAGCAAAGCGCGCCTCTGTCCGCGACGCGTCGCTGAACTGAACCCACTTTGGCCATTTTCATTACGGGACATCGCGGAGCTATACCGAAGGACGATCGCGAGCAATTCTTGGCTATTTTCACCCCCGTATTTGCAACAACGCATCCGCTTATAACGCGTATTTTTGTTTTCTAATTTACTTCTGTACTTCTTGCAGAAATCAATTTCTCTGGACACGGACCTATATACTGCTGTTTGCTGGGGGAAATACCACTGCATATCATTATTTCACTTTGATTTGTTTTGGATGCACCGATGAGAGATCCAGTTTTCACAGGGACTGCCATGGCTTATCACCCTTTCCACGCTCACCGGCCGACCGACTTCCACATGTCAGCTTTCCTAGCGGCCACGCAGCCCTCCTTCTTCCCGGCTCTCAGTCTGCCTCCCGGGGCGCTCACCAAGCCCATGGCGGACCACAGTCTAGGTGGGGCGGCGGAGGCAGGGCTTCACCCGGCTTTGAGTCACCACCATCAGGCGGCTCATCTCCGCAGCTTGAAGAGTTTAGAGCCGGAGGAAGAAGTGGACGACGACCCGAAAGTCACCCTGGAAGCCAAGGATCTTTGGGACCAGTTTCATAAAGTGGGAACGGAGATGGTTATTACCAAATCCGGAAGGTAAGAATTACGTTCAGTTCTGCACATTTTGTGCCACATGATGTATTGCAAATCGCACACAGGCCCACATTTCGCAAAACTACTCGCATTTATATGCGAGTAGTTTTGTGAAGCTAAACCCATAGGCTACATATTCACAGTCTAAACGTATCGGCTACCTTACTGTGCAGCATGGCTACTCGATTATTTTAAATTTTATGAACGGCACCCATTTTCCACGATTAGGCTATCTGCAGAATACATAATACAACCGAGAAGTTGGCTAGACCGATGCTCGGAAGAATTAGGCTACGATTACCCTATGCTACAAAATATTTCCCAACCCATTTCCAGACATTAACTAGGCAACTATGTTGTGTGTAGCCTATGTCATAAACGGAGTAGGCTAAGAACACAACACTTGTCTACTCTATATGTATAGGCAAGTTTATTGCCTATACATACATTTCAGTAAAAAGGCAAACATAGGCCAACATGTTTTGCACGCCGACGATAAAAAATATCAAGCAGTATAGGCTACATATAATTGAGTCATAATTAAACTGCATTCTGAGGTGGTATGCAGTTCTGAATTTTGTAAACAACCTGTCAGGCTGTCACCTGATGATGAAGTGGTATGGTTATAAATATGTGAATATAGGCTATAGTTTGTGACTATGTTCTGACACACACACACACACACACACACACACACACACACACACACACACACACACACACACACACACACACACACACACACACACACACACCATATTAACCTTGATATTTTTTGTTATCTGCCAATGATAATTGTATTCCATGTTTTACGAAAGCGCAACGAATTAATCGCGTGTTTGTTTCCTTTCTTTCTGTTTTTTAGGAGAATGTTTCCTCCATTCAAAGTCCGAATAAACGGGCTCGACAAAAAAGCCAAATATATTCTGTTGATGGATATAGTTGCCGCGGATGATTGCCGCTACAAATTCCATAACTCCCGTTGGATGGTAGCGGGGAAGGCTGATCCTGAGATGCCCAAGAGGATGTACATTCACCCGGACAGCCCTGCCACTGGAGAGCAGTGGATGGCCAAGCCTGTTGCTTTTCACAAACTCAAGCTCACGAACAATATCTCGGACAAGCATGGATTTGTAAGTACAAGCAATGTATGTACTTTATTTAATTTCTATAGCCATAAGGCATATTCGCATTTGACACAATTGAATGGTTTAGCTTATGCTGTACTGTAAGTTGCTAAATAATAGAACGTAGAATCGTGTTTTGTTTTGTTTATGGCCGTGATTTACATGCGGCCATAAACAAATGCCTATATATTTTTCCCAGAGAAACTATAGCTATATTATAGCTATATTATGGCATCGGCTGAAGCTGTTGACACTTTGTCGACACTTCAATTTCCAACTGCTGCTGACATAGCATAGCCGCAGGGCTACTTATGTTTTCCAACGACCTCTCAAGAATATTATTAGCCTGAACTTCACACAGGGTCAACAACATCTCATGAATCTCGCCAAGCTTTTTTCTAGTTACCGGTATGCTATTCATAATACCAGTCCCTCCGTATGTGTGCGGTGGAATGGCGCCCGCATTGTTTATTGTTTATTTGTTTGTGTTTTTATTTTTGTTTTTAATTAAAGGGAAACTCATTTTCAACATTTTAATATGCCATTAATATACCTTAGACTTAGAGATGTTGTATGTGGACAGAGATGTTGTATGTGGAGGTCTGAAGAAAACCACTAACATGGTGATTCCTTTAGACGCTTCTTTTTTCTGAGAGCGTTCAAATGGAACCAAATGAACCCTGACGGGTTTATTTGGTTGCATTTGCACTCTTTTGCAATCTTTTGCACTCCCAGAAAAAAAATGAAAATGGGTGGAATTCCCCTTTAATCGCTTTATTAATCTTAAATAAATAAATACATAAAATAAATAAATATTGAGGACAGAGTTTGCTATTGGAGCGGGTTAAAGTATGGCTACCTGGAAATATATAGGAGCAAAAGAGAAATGACAGGAAATCGGCTTGGATTTGGGGTATATAGCCGTTTGGTTTGACGTCTGCTGTGATATCTTCATCGCATTGAGCGCATCTTGACCGAGTGAGAGCGAGGATATATAGGCTATAACACAAACAACGTGCGCTGGGGCCCCTGTGCGTGTTTTACCCAGGTCCCTCAAGTGCAATAGGCATGCAGACTGTAAAAATGAAAAATGATGAATGTCTATAAGAAAGTGGGCTACATGTGGTGGTGAAGGGGTTGATACAGCCGTGCAGAATGTGTCTAATTCACCCAAATCTGCATGGGTCGTAAACCGCGCAACCAAATTGAATATTTAAGTGACAGACTTCAGAATTTTATGTTAGCCTCAGCCCTCATTTGGCCTATATTGCACACACATTTTCACATTTTGTGAATTTAATATCTAGCGAAATACATGGATGAGAAGCGTGGTTTGTTGGATATCTCTTTAGCCTACAACATGTGTGGGCCATTTTCCCCCATTTTCAGACCCCGGTAATTACAGACAAGCATATAATACAGTCATTATATATATTTAAAAAAGACAAGGTGTGTCACCATCACCAAATAATGTACTGGATTATGTATACGTTATCTTTGTAGACTATTACATCTTATGAACGTTTGTCTAGACTCGTATATTGGTGTGCAGGGGGAAAAAAGAGAAAAGCCTTCAGGTGGATTTTTTTTTTAATTATTTGTACACATCCCTTCCTCCCTCCCTCCCCTCCCTCCCTCTCTCTGCAGACGATTTTAAATTCCATGCACAAGTATCAGCCCAGATTTCACATCGTGAGGGCCAATGACATCCTCAAACTCCCATACAGTACATTCAGGACATATGTCTTCCCGGAGACTGACTTTGTGGCCGTGACAGCATATCAGAACGACAAGGTAAGCAGCAGCGACAGTATATAGCCTTGTATATGTATGGCCTTGCTATAGGCATATAGTTACTGTAGTTTGCATAGCTCTCCCTATACTAGATCGGTCTTGTTAAGGGTTAACCGGGGCCATTTTGTACCTCTTCTAATTTTCCTATGCATGCAGCGGTGTATTTATTTTTTAATTGCTGTGTTCCGTAAGCTTGTATTTTTTTTTTTACGTAGCCTAGTACCTGCTGATGCTTTGGGCTGTAAATTCAGATTTACTGCGCTCTTGCACGGTATATAGGTTTACTGCGAGGCCTGCCTGTGATTCCAGCTATCTGGCATTGTTTTAAAAATGTTTAGACTTCGTGGAGTAGTAATCCGTTTTAAGCATACCTTTAGGCTACTGACTGTGTAAAAGAAAAAAAAAAGAGATATGTTTTTTGTCGTGTTGTAGCCTGCAGTGGCCAAAGGAAACATGCCTCTTAAATTGATAGGAATTAAATCCGCATAGGCGTTTTTTTAGTCCCTGTTTGATTAGGCTATCAGTAATTCTTAAATTTGATAGCACCCCTGCTCCTCCTCAGATGAAGCTAATTGGGGTTCGTGTCGAGGGTGGGGTGGAGGGGACTGGTGGCCTTGTTGCGATCGTAAAGTTTATGGCAAAGAGTCACAATCGATTAGAGGGCACTTAGGCTCGTCGAGCAACACAGTCAACGGGGCTGTGCGATCAAACCGTGACAGATGCGTAAAGCGCATGCATGGCGGAGGGGAGCAACGCTAGCTGCTCTCATTGGTCCGCTGGTAAATTCCTCCAGAGTTCCATGCAAGGTGAGGAGGGGAAAACATGGGCCCCTCTCTCTCCCTTTCCCCTCTCTCTCTCTCTCTCCGAGGCAGCACAAAAACCCCGTATCGCACATTGTGGCCAGCGGTGTAAGGAGACAGCGAAAAGAGCTAGAGAAGGGAGCGCCTCGCTGTCCCTGTAAACGCCGGGGAAGTAAACTCCTCGTGATGGGATAAGCTAAAGGGCTTATATCACAATAAGACACTTGCAGCAAGTAGCGATGATCCAAACCGCGTTGTTAATTATTGATATGATCATCTGCTCGAGTCGCCCCCCTGCTTTTCCCTCGTGCGTAAATACGGCTTGTGTGACCCCGTAGAGAAATATGCCGCAGCAGAATGTCTCTCATGGGGGTCCTGGGGATTACGCACCGTCATTACGTCTCTATTAATAATGCAAATTCTGTGTGTGTGTGTGTGTGTGTGTGTGTGTGTGTGTGTGTGTGTGTGTGTGTGTGTGTGTGTGTGTGTGTGTGTGTGTGTGTGTGTGTGTGTGTGTGTGTGTGTGTGTGTGTGTGTGTGTTAACAATATGTGGATATGTGGGCTGGAGAATATCAGAACTAATCAAGTTAGCATGCAACACCACGTGACTCAAATGTGGGTCAAATCGAGACACCCTTGGACTAGGCATCAGGCGAAATTATGACTGTTGTATTGCCTTGTCAAGAAAGCCAAAATAAACGAATGACAAATACATGCAGCAAGCCTTGTCCAATCTTGTTTTTGTCTGGCTGGGATACTCAAATATTTACGTTTGTCTCACCATGTACAGATAACGCAGCTCAAGATTGACAACAACCCATTTGCCAAAGGATTCAGAGACACCGGGAATGGACGGAGGGAGAAAAGGTAGGCCTATTAATATTACTACTACTACTACTAGCATACTACTACTACTACTACTACTACTACTACTACTACTACTACTACTACTACTACTACTACTACTACTACTACTACTACTACTACTACTACTACTACTACTACTACTATACTACTACTATATACTACTACTACTACTACTAATAATAATAATAATAATAATAATGAATCTCAAATTGTTGATATTTTAATTTGTGCAACATCAGTATGCTTTGCATATAATTTCAGCAGGCCTGTTTAAGTATTTTCTACACAACAAAGTTTGAAATAATTTTAAATATTTACCTTTTTCCATAGTCTGAGCCATAAATGATAACCCTATAGTAGGTCCCACATGAGTAAAATCTAATTTCACAAAGGTGTAATGTAGACCTACAGTCCTACAAATGGGTCATTTGTACCCTATGCCTTTGTATACTATCAGTATTAGATTAATGTTTTTTTTTTTTTTTTTTTTTTACTGCGTACACTATGGCATATAAAGGTCATAGAGTTGCTATTTTAGCTGAAACATTGTCCATTGAATTGCAGGAAGCAGCTGACCCTGCCATCTCTGCATATGTATGGGGAGGACCAGTGTAAAGCCCTACCAGGCCTGACCAACGCAGCTGACTCTGACGCCTCATCCAGCGAAGCCGCACCAGGCAGAGACACCTCCCACTCTCCCATTGGACCTGTGGCCAGTCCACTGAGGTTCAACCGGCCCAATCGAGGTGAGGAAACCTATACATGTGCACGCATGTGTGTATACACACGCACACACAATACACACACGCATGCACGCGCACACACACACACACACACACACACACACACACACACACACACACACACACACACACACACACACACACACACACACACACACACACA
>CM076981.1:3112530-3132530 GCA_039105355.1 Benthosema pterotum | reverse complement strand
TGATTTCAGGCTGCATGCCTTATGTGTTAAAAAAAATCATCATACGAATAAAATGTGGGGTATATGTTTGCTGCTTGTGGTGGTGGGTTTAGGGGTTGTGCGGGTGTGTTAGTTGGAGTGTATGCCATGGTGTTAAGGGGTTAAGCGGGGAGGTTGTACACGGAGGAGAGAGGCGCTTGGACGCCCATGCAGCCACTTTGGCAGCAGACAGCCCTTTGTCCAGCGCTCGGCGCCTGTCGCCTGCCTGCCGGCCACAGCACACACACACACACACACACACACACACACACACACACACACACACACACACACACACACACACACACACACACACACACACACACACACACACACACACAACACACACCCTCCGCATGAAGCAGGGGGGGAGACCCCGGGAGCCGCGTTTCCTAATTAGAGAGACCCCCTCCTTCTTGTTCATTTTCTTTTCTTTCTGCGGCCATAATCACAAAACTCTCATTCTAGTACGGACGGGGGCCATTGTTGCCAGAACTTGCCACTCTGTTATCTTCAATTAACAGAAAGAGCCGGTCGACCTCGCACTCTCGGATAAAAAACTATTTGTCTAAAACAATCAGTCAATGACTGATCAATAGGCTCCCGTGGCGGCCTTGTGGATCGCGACTAATGATTGTTGACGGCGCGAGGGTAGAAAGGCTAAAAATATTCACAACTTTGTTAAATGATCATTGTGCACTGCAGGCACTGTTTAGCTCCAATATTATGAACCACCATATACAGTAGGATTATAAAGAAAGTAAAAATCAAAGGAATCATGTATTTAAATCAATGTGCTCTGCACGCACGAGGTGGATAGCACAAAATAGCCTACCGGTAGGCCCTATTTAGATATATGATTTACCATTAGGCTTGCCAACATATTCTTTAAAGTATACAGTAGGCAATAGCGTGTAGCACAGGATGCCTACGAGGTTGTCTCGATAATAATATGTAGCCTAAAATATCATAGGCTATTATCAACACAACATCGCTGTCATACAACACATTATACACACATTTGTTTAATTATTCTGTATTTCGGCCTTGGTAGACTTGTCAATAGACACTGTATGTCAATCAGTGAGCGAGATGGAGCTCATCCTCACACCTGTACACATATGAGGAAGAAGAAATATGATAGAGATTTATTTGTTACACATGGATATACTGTATATATCAATGGAGATTGTTAAATTAACGTTTGTTCGAATCAATGTTTGTTATGGTCACTGCGCTTACGAAAGAAAGTGAGCCAAAATAATGGCCTCCATCTACAGTTAAATGAAATGAATTGTCTATTTTTGTGTGTGTGTGTGTGTGTGTGTGTGTGTGTGTGTGTGTGTGTGTGTGTGTGTTGTTGTGTGTGTGTGTGCGTGGTGTGTGTGTGTTGGTGTGTGTGTGTGTGTGTGTGTGGTGTGTGTGTGTGTGTAGGCTATATGTGTATGTGTGTGTGTGTGTGTGTGTGTGTGTGTGTGTGTGGTTGTGTGTGTGTGTGTGTGTATGTGTGTGTGTGTGTGTGTGTGTGTGTGTGTGTGTGTGTGTGGTGTGTGTGTGTGTGTGTGTGTGTGTGTGTGTAGACAATTCTTTGTCTATATTCTTTGTCAAAAGATCATTCTGCCCAGGGTGCTAAAAAATAAATTTTATTTCATGAACATTTACAATTTTTTTAAAACTCATGCCTACACACGTATTCACACCTTCATGCACTACACAGTCACAATGACAGTGCATGACAGCAGCGCTGATAAAACTGGATCGATGGTCCTTTCTTGACTAAAACACACTCCTGATTTGTGATAGGTCGTTCCAGCTTGGTGCATTTCAGAGCTGAACGACCTATTGGGTGTTCTTCTCAGGTGCAGCGATACGATTGGGCCACATTCAGAGAGCAAAGAACCAATGGCACGTGGTTGGCCTCAAAACACGCGCACGGTACAGTGATGACGCTGGCATTACAAACAGACACCCGACTTTTGGTTGGTTCGCATATAAATATCGAGGAGGAAGAGGGAAAAGCCAGTTATACTACATCGTGGAAATCTAATCAAGCTGTGTTGCTTTGGGCGTGAATATATTTCGAAAGGTCTGTGTTCTTCAGTGTATATATCGTATAAAGTGTTACTTGCGTGTATGAACAACCCCAGTATACTTGAGTGGAGACAGACAGATCTCCTGGAAGCGATAACAGGGCTAGCTAGTGAGTGAGGAAGCAGAGAGGAGGCCGGTGCGTGCGCGCTGTGCGCACGGCACGACACCGGCTCGTATTCACGGGAAGGAAGCCGGCGGTGACGAAGGCGTCAACAGCCGTGTCGGGAACTTCCGTGGAGCCTCCACCAGTGAGTCCAGTCGCCCTCCGACTGCCTCGCACGTCTGCAGGGACGTGCAGTCAGTGCATCGAGTGTTAGAGGGCAAGGGGCTGAAATAAATCCCACAAGACTAACATGGCAGTTAAAGGGGCACTCCACCCATTTTCAACATTTTAATATGTCATTAATATACCTTAGAGATGTTGTGTGGACATGATAAAAAAGTTCCCCCAATTCTGTATTTCATAAAAATGGAGGTCTGAAAAATCATTAACATGGTGAAATACATCCGATGACATCCTCAAGATGTATTTCACCATGTTAATGATTTTTCTTTCAGACCCCTTTTTCTTGAGAGGGCACAAATGGAACCAAATGGACCCGCTAGGGTCCATTTGGTGCACATTTGTATCCTCTCAGGAAAAAAAAAGAAAATGGTGGAATTCCCCTTTAAAAAAAAGAATAATGCAAATAGCAGATCTATCAATGTGTGTAGATCGTCTATTTTCTCCGTGCACACCAATAACTAGGCTATTCAGCTAGTGGAGATATGCGATATGTACGGCACGAATAAGGGATTGCTAAACGATTTCTATCAACACAAAATGCTGTGTTCGTCAACACAAAATGCTGTGTTCAAGTGCAGGAGACTGAAAGCTACTTTCCAGTATGGCATGGAGAGGGAAGTTGTATTACAAACAGACGGGTGAGGCAGGGCAGGGTGGTTTGGGGCTGAAGCCCCCTTTTGACGTCCATGTGCACGTCCCTGCATCTGCCCATCATCAACGGCGTGGTCGGTGGTCCTTTGATGATCTGTGCGAGGTGCTGCTGTGGGCTGCAGTTGAGGATATAGAAATGGCACCACAGAGGCCTCGAGCCATAAATAGGCTATACCTGTCCGAAAAACAGAGATTAGTTTATGATTATGCCCTGAAGCATAGTAACGTGGGAGCATTCTTGGAATTTGCTCGTGCCTGCCTGCCACTCAGGATTAAAACTGAGAGCTGTTTGTTGATCATCGATCAATGTTTGACAAGCACTGTTTCACAACAGACAACTGTCTGCATTTCTAAGTAAGCAAACACTGACTGAGCGGCGTTGGTCTCTCCTCTCTCCTCTCTCTCTCTCTCTCTCTCTCTCCTCCTCTCTCTCTCCTCTCTCTCTCTCTCTCTCTCTCTCTCTCTCTTCTCTCTCTCTCTCTCTCTCTCTCTCTCTCTCTCCTCTCTCTCTCTGTGTGTGTGTGTGTGTGTGTGTGTGTGTGTGTGTGTGTGTGTGTGTGTGTGTGTGTGTGTGTGTGTGTGTGTGTGTGTGTGTGTGTGTGTGTGTGTGTGTGTGTGGTTATATGGGCTGTGTGCACAGAAATATAATATCCCAGTCGCCCCCTTCTGGTAGACAAAAACGGCACCAAAAGTCTAAATTAAAAACATAAGATTTATTTGGTCTCATCTTTTCCGTTCACCTGGGGATAGAACGTGGACAATTTCAAAAATAATATAAATAATGTTCCACAACCCCAAATAATAAGTTGAGGGGGTCTGTCTAGCTCCAGCATCAGAATCAGTTGGGAGTTGGTGAGAGCGGTTGTACCCACAATCACCGCTAGATGTCACAATTACTCACATTAGCACTTAGTAAAACAACTCAGACAACTGAAGATCAATTTCAACAATCATGATGCTTAGATTGGGGCGTAGGCCTACATGGACATGTAAGTTGTATATGTATACGCTATATTTATTTGGATGACCTGTATATTTATTTGGATGTCTGTGTGGCACAGTTCCTGCCCACCCCTGCAGTAACTGTGGCTCAGGATGTAGTAGGAGTGTCGAAGCGTCTCTGATCAAGACCCTGTACCCTGAATTTCTTCTGATGCGCTGGTTGTAGGCCTACCTTGCATGGTTTCCGCTGCCTTTGGTGTATGGAATGTGTGTGTAACGCACCATGCAAAACGCCTTGGATACAGGTACAATATACAAATATACCATTTAGTATTGTTTGTACCAAAGAAAGTGATATGGCTTACACAGCAGTAACTTAGGCCTACTTATTAACTAACCGGTTATAATGTGTTCAATTATGTTCTCTTCACATTTCTTGATCATTAAGCATTAATCACAACGCTTCTGTTCAAGAAGGCCTATAGCCTTGTGGAAATGTATCCTGGCAAAAATGGTCAAATGGTCAAATACATTTGAGCCATTCCAGACCTATCTGCTGACAGCTGATTCGGTCTGGCTATTGGTCTAGGCTATTGGAAATATGCCTACACCTAGGGTTCCATTTTCGTTACATGCTAAACCCCTTATCCCAAACCCCCTATCCCTTTTTTAGTATTTTAAAAAACCTTTGGGAATAGTTCTATTGACACGTTGTGAGAATGTAGACTGGCCATTTGAACTATTGATTTTTTTATTTTATTTATATATATAGTTTAAAAAGGCAAAACCTCGTCTACTACCAGTATACTTTTAGGCTACCATTATACTGCTATACTTGCTCCCCCTATAAAATATAACTCATTGGTGTTGGCAGGTATGCTGTCCATGCAGTATCCATCCATTCACTGCACACAGACTAAGCTTGTCAAGATATTGTGCCAACCTCCTTGACCTTGTGGGTATAGGTCAGGGGTCGGCAACCCAAGATGTTGAAAGAGCCATTTTCCTCCCAAAATTAAATTCAAAATCTGTCTGGAGCCGCATTTTTTTTTTTTTTTCCTGAGAGTGTGCAAATGTGAACCAAATGGACCCTAGCGGGTCCATTTGGTTCCATTTGCACACTCCCAGAAAAAAAGGTCCTCAAAGAAAAATCATTAACATGGTGAAACACAACCTTTCTTCAGAAATGGAGTTTCTAAAAAAAATAAAAAAAAATAAAGGAGTTTTATAGAACTCCATTTCTAGTCCACACAACATCTCTAAGGTATATTAATGACATAGTAAACTGAGTAAACTGTTGAAAATGGGTGGTTCAGATTGAAAGCTCCACCTCTGATAACTGCTGGGCTTTTTTGGCATGGCCAAGTGCTACTTTAACTGGCAACTGTCAGACAGCGCAACGCGTTTTGGGTGACTGAAATGTTTATATTATTTTGGTGCGGATCACCCCAGTGTGTGTATGTAATAATGCTACAGCCACTGAGCCACTAGGGCTGTGTTCTAGAGCCGCATGCGGCTCCTGAGCCGCAGGTTGCTGACCCCTGGTATAGGTCTACTCTCTATACTGTGGCAGTTAATACTTCTAGTTTTCAATGAATTGCTGAGCCTGTTGTGAACAGTTGGCGTGGCTATGCAATTGGTTAATGGTTCTACGAATCTACGTTGTGTTTTGCTGCATTTCTGCATTGTGTGCTTGGCATGTGGTGAGGCGAAAAACGTTTGTATTGCACCAGCATACTTTACAAAAGGATTTCACTGTTTAGCATTCAAAGGGCCTCAGCAGACGCTATGTTAAGACTACATTTCAGTGCACATCCTCGCTATCCTTGAGACGAATTACAAACTGGAAGATCTCGAATGGAAAAGTCGTAAATCAGCAGGAAAACCAAACAATGCAGCGCCTGCTAATGAAGTGGCTGGAGATGTCCATGTTGGGTCCCTCCAACTTGTCTTTCATTACTGCCGGAGGAACAGGGCTTCCTGCGTGGGATGGACGCCTTTGACTGTCCAACATCAAACCGCAACAGACCTGTGCCACTGCTCTTGAACCCCCGGCTCACAGACATGTAGAAGCCTGATCTATGGTGTCGTACACAGAACCTGATGTGTAGCCTTGTGGAAAATGGTGATGGCGGTGGGGGGGCTTTTGATCTTCCCTGAGCCCTGAAATGGGAGGATGTGCTTACGCATATACTGTATGGAGAGGAGCACTGTGGTCCACGACTGCAGGTCCCCCTCTCCAGACGCCCAATACAAATTTACTGCATTATACTGGAACCAGATATTTCTACTCTAAATTTCCATCTTTCATGGATTTCTGAAGTGGATCACCACACCAATCATCAGCTGCCCCCCAGTACTTCCCAGTACTTGCTTTTTAAATAAACTTTATTGAAATGTATGCAGGTTTACAATATATATTTTTTTTCATTCAGATAATAAGTGTTTTTCTTTTTTGTAGTATGTTAGTAAGTGTCATGGTTTCATTTTCTTCTGTTTTAAGTCCAGAGTCTTCTGTCTTTTCTGTTCAGTTATGATCTGTTTGAAGACCACCTCTCCAGAGATGGCCTCCTGGTGGATCACCATGGCACACCTGGTGTTCCAAATCTTGTTTACAACAGTACATACAATAGTAACTCTTGGTCCAGCAGACATAATATCATTTAAAAAAGTGTTACATAAGTGCACCACATACCATTTTATATGTGTACATAGAATGGCTCTGATGTATTTTCAACAGTAAAAAAGGCAAGTATGTGTAGGGATAAGGGGTAAGGCACTGGCGAAAATATGGCAGCTCCAAGTCACTATACTTAAGACAAACAGACACACACACACACAACCACACACACACACACACACACACACACACACACACACACACACACACACACACACACACACAACACACACACACACCACACACACACACACATACACACACACACACACACACACACACACACACACACACACACACACACAACACACACACACACACACCCACACACACACACACTGCATGACGCGCATTTTAACTACAAGATATTGTAGCAATCTCATATGCACACATCGTGCATGCCCTGTCCTCGCCTGACTCAGAGAATGAACACAGCAGATTAGCTAAGACTAACAGCCCTGTCTTAGTTGGAAGGATCCCCCAGGGCCCTGACTGGCCCTGAGAATAAACCCCACGGCTCTATTTAAAAACATACAATCTCATCAACAACAATTAAAACAATCCAGTCCTGGGCGCCGCCTTGCACTCATGATGTGAAATGCACACCAGGCAAAAATGCCCAGCGAGGCCCTATTCCTCCTGTATACGACACATAGGGCTGTCCATGATTATTGCCAATTTAATTCATTTGTCAATTAATTGCCGCACAGAAACTTTGATTAACCAGTTTAATTGTTAATCAGGTTACAGCCTTTGGACTGTGGAAATTGGAACTGTCTAGACAGTATATGAATATGACTTGGCTCATCCAAATGGAAAAGAATCTTATGATTTACCTTTAAGGACTTCGTAATCAATGATTCCATCAGACAATTAAAAACTGCACAGAAATGGAAAAGTTATGAGCAGAAATCAACAGGCCACACAATTGCGTCACAGTGCAAAATGAATTTCGCTCCTCCTGTAACTCAAGAGGTTTCAGGCTGTGCTCTAAAGGCACATACTGACGGGGTGCAATAAAATGTGCATGTAATGATCAGTAAGTAAGTGCAAATGTCATTTGCTGGATTGTGGCAGTAGACTGTCCCAATCTTGCAGGGTAAAATTAAGCTCTCTGGTTGTCCTGTATGGTAATGTAACACAATAAACCTCTGCTTCTTGCTGCCTTCCTTCTGCATTATGGTTCCTGGTTGTTATGTGATGTTTGCTCCCACCACCACCCCAGCACCACCGGTTGGGCTCTGTTATTTCTGTTCTTATTATTGTAATTATCTCCCTGCTCCTATATGTTTGATGATGGTGATCTATTGTATGTAAAATATTATATGCACACTTGTATTCTGAAATATTGGTTAAATAAATATTGGTTAAATCTGGAGTTCATCATGAGTTATCTGACCGAAATATATTTAGTAATACATATTTAAAATAAATTACATTTAACTATAAGAGTTACTAACTAGAGTTAAAAAACGTTTAACAATTATGCAAAAATAATTGTGATTATTTGAAATAATTGTAATAGTTATAATTGCGACAGGCCTGTCATCATGTCATGCAGTTACACCTTGCAATTTAAGATAATTCACCTAAATTATGAAAGTTTAAAAGTGTTACATGAAAACAGCCTTGCACTGTGAGGTTGCTTGGTGTAGATTAATAACATGAGCATTAATCTCTTCACCATAGTATAGCCGATCTGTAAACTGACAATGTTTTGAGATTGTAGCTCTGGTCTGCCTCGTTCTGCCAAATGTTTGCCTATTATGACGTGAACAGGGTAAGCCAGGGAGCTAGGGTTCATGTGGTTAAGGGGGGCATCAATGTGTGTGAGCACCTTGATGTCAGACGGTGTTGCTCCTGATCCAGGGGTTCTGTCTGCCTATTGGGATTTACAGAGCTTATAACCCCACTAGAACAAAGGCCACATATGAAGGGGAAACGTCTTTTGAAATGCATTTTAGATGGCTGCTGACAAGTCACTCACACCCAATAAAAAACAGAGAGAAAATAGTGAAGTGTCACATGACAAATGGCTTCCAAGCTTTTGCCAAGACGAGGGTTAGGTAAAACAGAGCGTACGGCCTTTTCATAAAAACGCATTCCCCTAACCAGAAACCCATGTTGTTTGACTTGAAATGGCTAAGAGGTCCTTCCTGCTATTCATCAAATGTTTTGATTTTGTTACATCACATGGAAATGGGGGGTTCAATTTAGCTTGTTGATATGGAACCTTGGCAGAGGCTGTTACAGTACCAAAGTTGCAACGACAGGGGGAGTTTTTGGGGCACGGACATTAAGAGATCCGACTGAATTTATGGAGCACACTCCTCACAGAGTCATGGTTCCACGAACATGGCGCTTGATTTTTTTTGGGCAGCTGCAGGCTGCCTAATAAGCAGGCACAGAGACTTTGGAGATTGAATGGTACCAGTGTCTAAGAGGTTGCGACATTGAGGGCATATCAGCGCTCACACACTGTTTATGCAGCTCTGGACTGGAGTTAGCTCCAGCTGTGTTGAGCCTGGGCTATATCCCACTCTGCTGCTCACAGCATTGTAGCTACGGCTATGTTAGGGCAGCTGAGTTGAGCCAGGTAGTGCACTCCTACTCTGAGGAGGAAGGTTGAGTTAGGAGTAGGCGGCCCTGTGCCTGTCATCCGTATTCAAATGAATTAGTTATCACAACATTGTTCATGTTTAGGCTATTTATTGTAATGTTCAATATCGCTATGAAGTGCCCTCGCAAACAACCCCCCCCCAGGTCAATTCAAATGGGCTTTATTGGCCTGAGAAAACATACGTGTACATTGCCAACACAATACAACGGTGCAGTAATACAAATGCGATCAAAATACAATACATCATCAATGCATCATTGCCAAAGCTACAAAGCAATACAATACAGCGGTACAGTAATAGGAATACAATCAATACAACAATGATCTGCATTTTTGAATAATAAAGTTGTATTGCGGGAGAGAGCAAAGTTTAACGGAAACCCATCGGACAAACCATTATAGCATGTTTCTCAAAGGCTCTCTCTCCGTCTTACAAGATGAAGAGAATGTTTAAAACCGTTCTGGATGAACCATTCTGGATGAAACCGGTTATATTGAGAATAGCTGATCAGAGTGACCTAGGCTACTTGTCTCCTGAAATCAGTTATCACTCCTTTGGCTACAGAGATCTCATACAATGATCGCATAATAATGATAACAAGTTTACAATCACAAATAGGACATTCTGAAAACAAATAATGAAATCAAATCACCATCAAAAACCTTCTGTGGTGAACAGATCAGATGCATAATATGATAACATGATGGCACCCTCAAAACAGCAGATCTACAAGGTGGTAGCACGACACAATTAAGATCCATGGTGACATGTGAAATCATTAACAATAAACCCAGAAATCCCCCAAATATGTAACAATCACCATAGCTTCGTTTTTTATGTGAGTATTAGTATCAGCATCATCACCATCTGTAGAGTTAGCTCCATTTTTATTCATACTGTATTATTTTCATTATAGGCCTACAGTTGTTCAACATGAATGGGTGTTGAATATAGCCAATCTGCAAGGTTGGGTATTTCGGACTAGATGCTGAAGGGTTTATTGCTATGCTGTGTACAATTTTATCTACCGTCTCTGGTACATTTCCCAAAAGACCTGACATACAAGCTGCACTGTATGACAATCATCGGAATCTCCTCTTGTAGGATTGTAGGACATGACGTGAATATGCACAACACACCGGTAATCGGTACACCTGCAAGCCTCTGGTTCCAGCAACAGGGTTCGAATCCCTGCGGTGTGAGCTTAATGTTTCACATTTTGTCCTATATGTCCTATATATAGCTAGATAAACGTAGTAAACAGCATGTACAATGTGATAATATACAGTGCAGATTCTACTTGAGGTAATTTTGGAGACTTCCATTGATTTCTATTTCGATTCCCCCCAATTTTTCAGAACTCCTTGAAAAAGACGTTGATGTTCTATAGCCTGTTGGTTTTTCAGGTTTTGTCATTCATTGAAAAATCTCAAAAACAATGACCACGACATAGTATAGTATGTCATTTTTTGGTCGCTTTCGACTATTTTCAAAAAATGACGAAACTTGGCAGAAACGACAGGCAAGAGTAGATGGTCGCAGACGACATACTATAGTATGCCATTTTGCCGTTTTTGAGGATTTTTAAAAAATATCGAAAACGAGAAAAAAACGTCATAGTATAGTATGTCGTTTTTCATCATTTTTGACGATTTAAGAAAAAGAAGAAACTTTGCAAAAATGACAGGCTATAGTACATGGTCCTGGACAACATACTATATTATGCTTTTTTGATGATTTTTGAGGATTTTCAAAAAAAGTAAAAATTGAGAAAAAACGTCATAGTATGTCATATGTCGATTATCAAAAAATGACGAAACCTGGCAAAAACAAAGAGATAGCCTTACGGTCTTGCACAGCATGCAATTTTTCATCGTGAAAAATGACGAAACCTGGCAAAAACGCAAGACTAAAGCCTTACCGTTTTCATCATTTTGAGAATTTTTGAGGATTTTCGAAAAGTGACGAAACCTGGCAAAAACACAAAGCGATAGCCTGTCCAGAACGTCTTGCACAGCATGCCGTTTTTCATCGAAAAACATCGAAACTTTAAAAAAACGCAAGACTACAGCCTTACGTTTTTTCATCGTTTCGAGGATTTTCATTTTTGAGCATTTTCGAAAAATGTTCAAGGTTCAAGGTTCAAGGTTTTTTATTTGTCACTCCAGTGTATGTCAGGACATATACAGGGATGAAAAATAGCGTTTCCGTTCTCCACAGTGCAATAGCAAGACAGTGCAATAGACAATAGTCAAGACAATAGACAGTGCAATAAGACGAGGTCGAGACAATAGACGGACAAACAATTGTGCAGCAGACCAGTAAGGTGCGAACAGTGCACCTAACTGGGGTGAAGGTGCTTGGCTAACCAGTATTGATCTAATGTGGCAGTAGTGTGAAGCTAACAGACAGTTTAGCCTTACGGTTTTTATCGTTTTGAGGTTTTTTTCGAAAATGACAAAAAATGACAAAATTGCAAAAGGGCAAGGCTATAGCCTTATGGTCTTGTACAGCATGCCGTTTTTCATCATTTTCAGCATTTTTGAGCATTTTCGAAAAATGTCGAAATTTTGAAAAAACGCAAAGGCTATAGCCTTACGGTTTTTCATCGTTTTGAGGTTTTTCGAAAAATGACAAAAAATGACAAAATCTGGCAAAAACGCAAGGCTATAGCATTACGGTCTTGCACAGCATGCGTTTTTCATCATTTTGAGCCTTTTTTGAAAATTTTCGAAAAATGTCGACATTTTTGAAAACGCAAAGGCTATAGCCTTACGGTTTTTCATCGTTTTAGAGGTTTTTTCGAAAAATAACAAAAAATGACGAAATCTGGCAAAAACGCAAGGCTATAGCATTACGGTCTTGCACAGCATGCCGTTTTTCATCATTTTGAGCATTTTTGAGCATTTTCGAAAAATGTCGAAATTTTGAAAAAACGCAAAGGCTATAGCCTTACGGTTTTTCATCGTTTTGAGGTCTTTCGAAAAATGACAAAAAATGACAAAATCTGGCAAAAGCGCAAGGCTATAGCCTTACGGTCTTGCACAGCATGCCGTTTTTCATCATTTTGAGCATTTTTGATTATTTTCGAAAAATGTCGTAGTTTTGAAAAAAACGCAAAGGCTATAGCCTTACGGTTTTTCATCGTTTTGAGGTTTTTCGAAAAATGACAAAAAATGACAAAATCTGGCAAAAGCGCAAGGCTATAGCCTTACGGTCTTGTACAGCATGCCGTTTTTCATCATTTTGAGCATTTTTGAATATTTTCGAAAAATGTTGAAATTTTGAAAAAACGCAAAGGCTATAGCCTTACGGTTTTTCATCGTTTTGAGGTTTTTCGAAAAATGACAAAAAATGACAAAATCTGGCAAAAACGCAGGCTATAGCATTACGGTCTTGCCACAGTATGCCGTTTTTTCATCATTTTGAGCATTTTTGAGCATTTTTGAAAAAATGTCGAAATTTTTGAAAAAAACGCAAAGGCTATAGCCTTACGGTTTTTCATCGTTTTAGAGGTTTTCGAAAAAAATAACAAAAATGACGAAATATGGCCAAAAACGCAAGGCTGTTAGCATTACGGTCTTGCCACAGCATGCCGTTTTCCATCATTTTGAGCATTTTTGATTATTTTCGAAAAAATGTCGTAGTTTGAAAAAACGCAAAGGCTATAGCCTTACGGGTTTTCATCGTTTGAGGTTTTTCGAAAAAATGACAAAAAATGACAAAAAATGACAAAATCTGGCAAAAAGCGCAGGCTATAGCCTTAGGTCTTGTACAGGCATGCGTTTTTCATCTTTTGAGCATTTTTGATTATTTTCGAAAAATGTCGTAGTTTTGAAAAAACGCAAAGGCTATAGCCTTACGGTTTTTCATCGTTTTGAGGTTTTTCGAAAAATGACAAAAAATGACAAAATCTGGCAAAAGCGCAAGGCTATAGCCTTACGGTCTTGTACAGCATGCCGTTTTTCATCATTTTGAGCATTTTTGAATATTTTCGAAAAATGTCGAAATTTTGAAAAAACGCAAAGGCTATAGCCTTACGGTTTTTCATCGTTTTGAGGTTTTTCGAAAAATGACAAAATCTGGCAAAAGCGCAAGGCTATAGCCTTACGGTCTTGCACAGCATGCCGTTTTTCATCTTTTGAGCATTTTTGAGCATTTTCGAAAAATGTCGACATTTTGAAAAAACGCAAAGGCTATAGCCTTACGGTTTTTCATCGTTTTGAGGTTTTTCGAAAAATGACAAAAAAATGACAAAATTGGCAAAAAACGCAAGGCTATAGCATTTTACGGTCGTGCCAGTATGCCGTTTTTCATCATTTTGAGCATTTTGAGCATTTTCGAAAAATGTCGAAATTTTGAAAAAACGCAAAGGCTATAGCCTTACGGTTTTTCATCGTTTTGAGGTTTTTCGAAAAAATGACAAAAAATGACAAAATCTGGCAAAAAATGCAAGGGCTATAGCATTACGGTTCTTGCACAGTATGCCGTTTTTCATCATTTTGAGCATTTTTGAGCATTTTCGAAAAATGTCGAAATTTTGAAAAAACGCAAAGGCTATAGCCTTACGGTTTTTCATCGTTTTGAGGTTTTTCGAAAAATGACAAAAAATGACAAAATCTGGCAAAAACGCAAGGCTATAGCCTTACGGTCTTGCACAGCATGCCGTTTTTCATCATTTTGAGCATTTTTGAGCATTTTCGAAAAATGTCGAAATTTTGAAAAAACGCAAAGGCTATAGCCTTACGGTTTTTCATCGTTTTGAGGTTTTTCGAAAAATGACAAAATCTTGCAAAAGCGCAAGGCTATAGCCTTACGGTCTTGCACAGCATGCCGTTTTTCATCATTTTGAGCATTTTTGAGCATTTTCGAAAAATGTCGAAATTTTGAAAAAACGCAAAGGCTATAGCCTTACGGTTTTTCATCGTTTTGAGGTTTTTCGAAAAATGACAAAAAATGACAAAATCTGGCAAAAACGCAAGGCTATAGCATTACGGTCGTGCACAGTATGCCGTTTTTCATCATTTTGAGCATTTTTGAGCATTTTCGAAAAATGTCGAAATTTTGAAAAAACGCAAAGGCTATAGCCTTACGGTTTTTCATCGTTTTGAGGTTTTTCGAAAAATGACAAAAAATGACAAAATCTGGCAAAAATGCAAGGCTATAGCATTACGGTCTTGCACAGCATGCCGTTTTTCATCATTTTGAGCATTTTTGAGCATTTTCGAAAAATGTCGAAATTTTGAAAAAACGCAAAGGCTATAGCCTTACGGTTTTTCATCGTTTTGAGGTTTTTCGAAAAATGACAAAAAATGACAAAATCTGGCAAAAACGCAAGGCTATAGCATTACGGTCTTGCACAGCATGCCGTTTTTCATCATTTTGAGCATTTTTGATTATTTTCGAAAAATGTCGTAGTTTTGAAAAAACGCAAAGGCTATAGCCTTACGGTTTTTCATCGTTTTGAGGTTTTTCGAAAAATGACAAAAAATGACAAAATCTGGCAAAAGCGCAAGGCTATAGCCTTACGGTCTTGCACAGCATGCCGTTTTTCATCATTTTGAGCATTTTTGAGCATTTTCGAAAAATGTCGAAATTTTGAAAAAACGCAAAGGCTATAGCCTTACGGTTTTTCATCGTTTTGAGGTTTTTCGAAAAATGACAAAAAATGACAAAATCTGGCAAAAACGCAAGGCTATAGCATTACGGTCTTGCACAGTATGCCGTTTTCATCATTTTGAGCATTTTTGAGCATTTTCGAAAAATGTCGAAATTTTGAAAAAACGCAAAGGCTATAGCCTTACGGTTTTTCATCGTTTTAGAGGTTTTTCGAAAAATAACAAAAAATGACGAAATATGGCAAAAACGCAAGGCTATAGCATTACGGTCTTGCACAGCATGCCGTTTTTCATCATTTTGAGCATTTTTGAGCATTTTCGAAAAATGTCGAAATTTTGAAAAAACGCAAAGGCTATAGCCTTACGGTTTTTCATCGTTTTAGAGGTTTTTCGAAAAATAACAAAAATGACGAAATATGGCAAAAACGCAAGGCTATAGCATTACGGTCTTGCAAAGCATGCCGTTTTTCATCATTTTGAGCATTTTTGATTATTTTCGAAAAATGTCGTAAGTTTGAAAAAACGCAAAGGCTATAGCCTTACGGTTTTTCATCGTTTTGAGGTTTTTCGAAAAATGACAAAAAATGACAAAATCTGGCAAAAGCGCAAGGCTATAGCCTTACGGTCTTGCACAGCATGCCGTTTTTCATCATTTTGAGCATTTTTGATTATTTTCGAAAAATGTCGTAGTTTTGAAAAAACGCAAAGGCTATAGCCTTACGGTTTTTCATCGTTTTGAGGTTTTTCGAAAAATGACAAAATCTGGCAAAAGCGCAAGGCTATAGCCTTACGGTCTTGTACAGCATGCCGTTTTTCATCATTTTGAGCATTTTTTAATATTTTCGAAAAATGTCGAAATTTTGAAAAAACGCAAAGGCTATGGCCTTACGGTTTTTCATCGTTTTGAGGTTTTTCGAAAAATGACAAAATCTGGCAAAAGCGCAAGGCTATAGCCTTACGGTATTGCACAGCATGCCGTTTTTCATCATTTTGAGCATTTTTGAGCATTTTCGAAAAATGTCGAAATTTTGAAAAAACGCAAAGGCTATAGCCTTACGGTTTTTCATCGTTTTGAGGTTTTTCGAAAAATGACAAAAAATGACGAAATCTGGCAAAAACGCAAGGCTATAGCATTACGGTCTTGCACAGCATGCCGTTTTTCATCATTTTGAGCATTTTTGAGCATTTTCGAAAAATGTCGAAATTTTGAAAAAACGCAAAGGCTATAGCCTTACGGTTTTTCATCGTTTTGAGGTTTTTCGAAAAATGACAAAAAATGACAAAATCTGGCACAAAACGCAAGGCTATAGCATTACGGTCGTGCACAGCATGCCGTTTTTCATCATTTTGAGCATTTTTGAGCATTTTCGAAAAATGTCGAAATTTTGAAAAAACGCAAGGCTATAGCCTTACGGTTTTTCATCGTTTTGAGGTTTTTCGAAAATAACAAAAATGACGAAATCTGGCAAAAACGCAAGGCTATAGCATTACGGTCTTGCACTGCATGCCGTTTTTCATCATTTTGAGCATTTTTGAGCATTTTCGAAAAATGTCGAAATTTTGAAAAAACGCAAAGGCTATAGCCTTACGGGTTTTCATCGTTTTGAGGTTTTTGAAAAATGACAAAAAATGACGAAATCTGGCAAAAACGCAAGGCTATAGCATTACGGTCGTGCACAGCATGCCGTTTTTCATCATTTTGAGCATTTTTGAGCATTTTCGAAAAATGTCGAAATTTTGAAAAAACGCAAAGGCTATAGCCTTACGGTTTTTTCATCGTTTTGACGTTTTTTGAAAAATAACAAAATGACGAAATCTGGCAAAAACGCAAGGCTATAGCCTTACGGTTTTTCATCGTTTTTCATCTTTTTGAGTTTTTCGAAAAATGACAAAAATCTGGCAAAAGCGCAAGGCTATAGCCTTACGGTCTTGCACAGCACACCGTTTTTCATCATTTTGAGCATTTTGAGCATTTTCGAAAAATGTCGACATTTTGAAAAACGCAAAGGCTATAGCCTTACGGTTTTTCATCGTTTTGAGGTTTTTCGAAAAATTACAAAAAATGACGAAAATCTGGCAAAAACGCAAGGCTATAGCATTACGGTCTTGCACTGCATGCCGTTTTTCATCATTTTGAGCATTTTTGAGCATTTTCGAAAAATGTCGAAATTTTGAAAAAACGCAAAGGCTATAGCCTTACGGTTTTTCATCGTTTTGAGGTTTTTTTGAAAAATGACAAAAATGACAAAATCTGGCAAAAGCGCAAGGCTATAGCCTTACGGTCTTGCACAGCATGCCGTTTTTCATCATTTTGAGCATTTTTGAGCATTTTCGAAAAATGTCGACATTTTGAAAAAACGCAAAGGCTATAGCCTTACGGTTTTTCATCGTTTTGAGGTTTTTTGAAAAATAACAAAAAATGACGAAATCTGGCAAAAACGCAAGGCTATAGCATTACGGTCTTGCACAGCATGCCGTTTTTCATCATTTTGAGCATTTTTGAGCATTATCGAAAAATGTCGAAATTTTGAAAAAACGCAAAGGCTATAGCCTTACGGTTTTTCATCGTTTTGAGGTTTTTCGAAAAATGACAAAAAAATTACAAAATCTGGCAAAAACGCAAGGCTATAGCATTACGGTCTTGCACAGTATGCCGTTTTCATCATTTTGAGCATTTTTGAGCATTTTCGAAAAATGTCGAAATTTTGAAAAAACGCAAAGGCTATAGCCTTACGGTTTTTCATCGTTTTGAGGTTTTTCGAAAAATAACAAAAATGACGAAATCTGGCAAAAACGCAAGGCTATAGCATTACGGTCTTGCACAGCATGCCGCTTTTCATCATTTTGAGCATTTTTGAGCATTTTCGAAAAATGTCGAAATTTTTAAAAAAACGCAAAGGCTATAGCCTTACGGTTTTTCATCGTTTTGAGGTTTTTCGAAAAATGACAAAAAATGACAAAATCTGGCAACAGCGCAAGGCTATAGCCTTACGGTCTTGCACAGCATGCCGTTTTTCATCATTTTGAGCATTTTTGAGCATTTTCGAAAAATGTCGAAATTTTGAAAAAACGCAAAGGCTATAGCCTTACGGTTTTTCATCGTTTTGAGGTTTTTTGAAAAAATAACAAAAAATGACGAAATCTGGCAAAAACGCAAGGCTATAGCATTACGGTCTTGCACAGCATGCCGTTTTTCATCATTTTGAGCATTTTTGAGCATTTTCGAAAAATGTCGAAATTTTGAAAAAACGCAAAGGCTATAGCCTTACGGTTTTTCATCGTTTTGAGGTTTTTCGAAAAATGACAAAAAAATTACAAAATCTGGCAAAAACGCAAGGCTATAGCATTACGGTCTTGCACAGTATGCCGTTTTCATCATTTTGAGCATTTTTGAGCATTTTCGAAAAATGTCGAAATTTTGAAAAAACGCAAAGGCTATAGCCTTACGGTTTTTCATCGTTTTGAGGTTTTTTGAAAAATAACAAAAAATGACGAAATCTGGCAAAAACGCAAGGCTATAGCATTACGCTCTTGCACAGCATGCCGTTTTTCATCATATTGAGCATTTTTGAGCATTTTCGAAAAATGTCGAAATTTTGAAAAAACGCAAAGGCTATAGCCTTACGGTTTTTCATCGTTTTGAGGTTTTTCGAAAAATGACAAAAAATGACAAAATCTGGCAAAAACGCAAGGCTATAGCATTACGGTCGTGCACAGCATGCCGTTTTTCATCATTTTGAGCATTTTTGAGCATTTTCGAAAAATGTCGAAATTTTGAAAAAACGCAAAGGCTATAGCTTACGGTTTTTCATCGTTTTGACGTTTTTCGAAAAATGACCAAAAAATGACTAAATCTGGCAAAAGCGCAAGGCTATAGCCTTACGGTCTTGCACAGCATGCCGTTTTTCATCATTTTGAGCATTTTTGAGCATTTTCGAAAAATGTCGAAATTTTGAAAAAACGCAAAGGCTATAGCCTTACGGTTTTTCATCGTTTTGAGGTTTTTCGAAAAATGACAAAAAATGACAAAATCTGGCAAAAACGCAGGGCTATAGCATTACGGTGTGACAGCATGCCGTTTTTCATCATTTTGAGCATTTTTGAGCATTTTCGAAAAATGTCGAAATTTTGAAAAAACGCAAAGGCTATAGCCTTACGGTTTTTCATCGTTTTGAGGTTTTTCGAAAAATGACAAAAAATGACAAAATCTGGCAACAGCGCAAGGCTATAGCCTTACGGTCTTGCACAGCATGCCGTTTTTCATCATTTTGAGCATTTTTGAGCATTTTCGAAAAATGTCGACATTTTGAAAAAACGCAAAGGCTATAGCCTTACGGTTTTTCATCGTTTTGAGGTTTTTCGAAAAATGTCAAAAAATGACGAAATCTGGCAAAAACGAAGGGCTATAGCATTACGGTCTTGCACAGCATGCCGTTTTTCATCATTTTGAGCATTTTTGAGCATTTTCGAAAAATGTCGAATTTTGAAAAAACGCAAAGGCTATAGCCTTACGGTTTTCATCGTTTTGAGGTTTTTCGAAAAATGACAAAAAAATGACAAAATCTGGCAAAACGCAAGGTATAGCATTACGGTCTTGCACTGCATGCCGCTTTTCATCATTTGAGCAATTTTGAGCATTTTCGAAAAATATTGAAATTTTGAAAAAACGCAAAGGCTTAGCCTTACGGTTTTTCATCGTTTAGAGGTTTTCGAAAAAATAACATAAAATGACGAAATATGGCAAAATCGCAAGGCTATAGCCTTACGGTTTTTCATCGTTTTTTCATCTTTTTGAGGGTTTTTTTTCGAAAAATGACAAAATTGGCAAAAGCGCAAGGCTATAGCCTTACGGTCTTGCACAGCACACCGTTTTTCATATTTTGAGCATTTTGAAAGCATTTTCGAAAATGTCGACATTTTGAAAAAAACGCAAAGGTATAGCCTTACGGTTTTTATGTTTTGAGGTTTTTTGAAAAATAACAAAAATGACGAAAATCTGGCAAAAACGCAAGGCTATAGCATTACGGTCTTGCACAGCATGCCGTTTTTTCATCATTTTGAGCATTTTTGAGCATTATCGAAAAATGTCGAAA